>CAJPEX010000918.1:14058-74627 GCA_905338405.1 Notodromas monacha
ACCGGGCAAATGACCGCAAACCAGACAGTGTATCGAGGACACGCAATGTCATTGTCTGCTTCGGGGCAGCGAGTTGCTATGCGGGAATTGCAACAGTAGAGAGCAGTATTATAAACATGGCGTAGGACACTGTAACTATTTCTTTCGGTGACAGCTTATTAATCTCTCAACATTTTATTGACTATATTTGAAGTTTTGCTTTACTCAGTTGAAATGGGAAGAAGACGAGAGTTCGAAATGCATTCTTCATTTGTGTGGAAACGTTCACTTGCCAGAGTGGCACTCGTGCATTATTTACAGTATCATGAATTCTCGACCAGCTGTAATACAGTATAACCAAGTGCAGCATGTAATGTAATTTGAAAATTTCAAGTTTTAATTTCAAGTGTAATTTCAAGTTTTAATTTTTAAACTGTTTTATTATGAAAAATTTGCTGTCATTTGAGGATATTATGCAGGAAATTTGGCTGAAAGCGGAAAATGTCAATAAATGTCCGTTGATGAGCGAGAAGTCACCATTCTAGATTCCATTTCGTTCAAGTAGAGAAAATCCGTCGAGAATCGCAAGATCCTTCTAAATTTCTTCCGACACAGAAACATGGGGACCCCAAGAGCTCAATTTCCCCCCTGCTGACAGAACTTCTGAGTTATTCTTGTGTGCAACGTACATATTGATACTCCAGTTTACTTCATCAAAGAGCACCGAAGATCCTTTGATCAATACGTATGACCATGGCTACAATAGCGTATCTCATGCGATTACGATAATTTATTTGCTGGTGAATGAGCAGTCTATTACTAATTATCAGTTCCATAGAGAAAGCATTTCCGTGATCTATGCAGGGCTCCGCAAGAATATGTACACATCTAAAAATTAGAAAATGGACCCGGCTGGGGTCGAAGTCGGAAAGGGACCAGCGACGAAATGTCCTCAGGGGGTAAGCGGGTCGATTAGATTAATGGGTGATGGATTGGTGGTCAGTTTTATTTGATATGTTGCTTCTGTATTTACAGCAAGCAGTAACACCATTTTGGGCCGATGGGTTTCATTTTTACAACGATTGTATTTTTCGTAGTTTTATAAAAACGACTCTGTGAAAGGAACAGAATATTCTAACCAATGTTTCTAAAGAATGCACTACTGTATTTCTAAGAATGTGTCACGTCAGGTCCATGTTTAGCAAATGCCAACTGACCAGCAGCATTCCTTCAACTGTTGGTCGCTCAGCCCTGCTTCCCCTGGAGACTTTTTCTCATGAATCCCTTTTTTTTTTTTTTGCCCCATCCCCGGAACCTTTTCTCCCGGGTCCCTTTTCGTTGGGAGCGGTGTGTATAATATTGCTGAGAAATAAATTACAATATTAAAGGTAAAGTTTACTCTTATTCCTAAGCCTTGCGTTCCAGACCTCGAAGTCGAGTGTTTCAGTTGTATTTATCCCCTGAAGATAGGCTCATCTCGGCCCCTTTCTCCCGAAGTCCCTCTTGATGGTCGTTTCCGAAGCCCCTTCTGCAGCACCTTCACATGCTTTGTGCTTCCGGCCTTGGAACAAAGCCGAGTGGCTTGAAATTGATTGCGACGGTGTGAGTTGTGTGGCAATCGCGAAGGGGCTTTTGAGTTCGAGTTCGTCCTAGTAATCACTCGTCTATCCTCGGATCATTGTGACTTTCATTGCAAACTCATCAAAAGGATCGATTGACAAATGTTCGCACTATCGCCTGGGTATCACCGTACTCTCGCGTCTTCCGCGAAAGAATTACTGCTAATCGTGATATTAATTGCATGAAATTGAGTACAGTGGAGCCCCGAGATGCTGACGTAATCAATTCTTGGATCTTGTCCATATGTTGGTTGGAATATCCGCATGTCGGATCACGTTTTTCTGATGGACCTGAATTTAAGCTTCTTTATTCACCTCAACATTTTTGAAATATTTCACCGCGATTGAAGTAAAAAAGAATATTTTTTCAACTTGAAGATGAAGACATTAACTTTCAGGTGAAAAAACCCACTCAGAATGTGCTTTTCTGCCATAAAATGGAGTCCGAGAAGCGAAAATAAACCAAAATCTTGCTTTACTGTACAGTGCAGTACAGTACAGTACGCAGTTGATGAAAGGAGAAGCTCAAAATTTGCTCGTTTTGGATTATGAATTATCGTAAATGCATAATGAGATATATTTTGATTTTTGATAGCAATACTGTTGCGCAACTTGTTCGAGATACTGTATCAACTTTCTGAAAATGGAAACTTCTACATTTTTGCATACATTTTGGCAGTGCTCGTATGTCAATGACATTTTCGAGATGTCGACATTTTTTTCAGTTTTGTGTCCCTGAGTCGAATTGTCCGTATGTGTGGGCTCCGTTGCATATTTTTGAACATTTTTACATTATTCGGAGTTCTAATCTCTACATTTTTAGTAATGTGGGAAAATTATCCGTGGGAAACTCGAGACCGGAATCACTTGTCAAACCTTTCTGAACGTTTCATGATCTCCATCGCTCTCTTTCCCCAAGTATCATCTTCGCTTGCCTCAAAAAAATGATCTGGTCTCACTAATCAGTGTTCCTTCCAGGAGCGGAATTTTGAAAGGATCTTGATCCTGATACGATAGTTTGCAGGTTTCCCGATTTATTCGTGTTGATATTCCAGTAATTGGGAGTGTATTCAAGACTCGATCTTGTTTCTCAGTTTGAGTGGTCTACTCAGTCGTGGGAAAGGGATTCTTTAGCTCCCTTTTTTTCGCAGCTGGATCCTTGAAAAAAAAGTTGTTTTCGTCCGGATGAGGTTTACCTTTCTTAACGCTTGTTGGTTTTAGGTTCTGTAGTGCGCCGAAAGTTCTTGCTCGTCTGTCAATATTTTTGCGAAAGGTTTCAGTGCTCGCTTTGGAGCGGCATGTTCCGGTGTTTGATTTTTCTTTCGTTTTACTCAACGAATGTAATCGCGAGATCGCTAATGGAATTTACCATTTCTGGGTAGAATTTTGTGTTCCTGCGAAGTGCACGAAGTAGAATATTACACCGCGCATTGAAATCAATTCTTTAAATTATTTCTTAGACTGAACCAAGGCATGGATTATTAGATCAGCTGTCGTTGAAAGCTGACCTGCCCTTTTTTGCTCTGTTCTCTCGGTATTCCATGATTGTCTCAAATGATCTCTTGAAGACCTAAGTTCAAGATACTGTGCTCCGTTTCGAATTTCTTCGACTTCGAGGTTGACTTCGAGACCGCAACAAAGTATTTGGTGATATAATACAGTAGTTCGTCTTTAATACTGTTAATACCCAATGTTGTTCTTGTGCTTATCTTTTATTCGAATCGAACATGTTCTATGCAATACAAGTGCTTCATTTCATCATCTCTTGGCCTTATATGATTTATCATCAAAGATTCTCTCTAAATTGTTCATTTAACTAAAACTAAACCTTATCCGGGAACAGGCTGAAGAAGACCTTGTGCTTTAAATTGAGTTCAGTAACAGCTGCATTTGCTTTAATTCTGGCTTCTGCTGCAATTTTTGTTACTGATATTTTGTTTTCAATCTTAGGGAAAGAAGGGGTGTATGCACATCAGTTGTGCATTTGTATTTTGTGGAATGTATTTTTTTTAAATCCATATGCAGCTATTTTCTCTGTTTCCCATTCTGAAGTGATTGAATGCCTTTGAATGGATTTGGGTTGGGTGGGGAGGGGGTTTGGACGTGGGAATGTTGATTGAACCTCGTGAACGCTGAAAAGCGGAAAATAAAGCTTTCTGTTCGTTCATTCATCGTCTGATAGTCAATGGGTAAAATGGGATTCAAACTTTCGAAGTCAATATTTTCTTGAATGTTTTGCATCAAGTTTGAGGTTTGGGCGACGCCTTTGTCATCAGTTAGCATCTTATTCATAGCTAGCGTTATTATCATTCGCTTGATTTTCTCGAATGGCTGGTTTCGTAAAATGTATCGCGGCATATTTTCAAGATTTCTCTCGCCTTCTGCCGACTTTCCTTGGAAATTTTCTTTTTAAAGCGGCAGTTTGCGGAGAAAACATTACGACTGAGGGAAATCGAAGTTAACGGGTCGTGTTTGCCCGGATCAATGGCCCGGGGCTATGCCATCTCGGTTCGACGAACCAGGAAATTGATTGAATTTTCGGGACCCGTGGAGTCCGAACGGGTCGCTGTCGGAAACTTGTTTCGGAGAGCGTGTGGACGAAGCATATTACGTCGATGGGGAAGGCAGATGGGTTCGGTTTGAGTCGCTTGCAAGACGAGTGAAAGTGACCCGAATCGGTAATTGGATTTATAAGGGGTTCTTGCGTTTTCTTTTTTTTTTTTCCATGGGTATATGTTCCTTAGGGAGAATTGAGTCTATGCTTTCGTAATGGTTTGCATCGGTTTCGGGGGTTCTTTTTTGTCAGATGCTTATCGAGTCGGTGATAGTCGTGACTCGGAAGTCTCCTTTCGGTCTGACTTGAATCATTGTTACAAAACTTGTGATTTAATTCTTCCTAAGGTGTATTTTTTTCTGTTTTCCGGGAAACTTCCGGAAAATTGATTATCGAAGTCCTAATGTTTGACTCACCTTCTGTGACTCTAGTCGCAGATGAGTTACTAATTTATTTTAAGGACGGATAGCAGTATTCAGATTTAAAAAAATTTTTTTTTCAACTCAATAAATACTTCGCTTGAGTTATTTATTAAAACAGATTTTATATCTTGAAATTTTCTTTGGAAAATTAACGTAGATCTATCGTCATAAGGATTGGTTTCGGGGGTCCATCTTCAGATATTTAACGTTTCGGTACGTTTCGTGTTTTTATACCCTGTCAGTTAGAATCTGTGTGACAGGAACAATTAGGAACTTCGTGCGAAGTATATTTTTGTTTTAGAATTTTTTTGCTATGATTCCGTGAACTTGTGGTAGTTCGAATTGCCCAATTCCGATTTTAATTGGTTTCGATTCTGAAACTCTTTTCACAGCATTTTCTCAATTCGAAATACAAGGCGGAGTTGTTCTTTCATGTCAAATAAAGTAATTCATGTTCAATAAGTCAATTCCCCCAATTTTATTTAAAAGACGTTTTTCTCTGGAGAAGCTTCTTATTTGGGTTCCCTTATGGAAAATTGAGTCAATGCTTTCGTTATGGTTTGCATCGGTTCCAGGGATCTTCGTGTACCGTGATTCTTGCTGGTCTGAGTCGTGATGTTCTCAAGCGACTCATGTGAACCCATGTAAATTAATCAAGAAATCCTCGCGAAGTTTTTTATTTCATTTTATTTTTCGGAGGCTTCTGGAAAGCGGAATCAGCTGACGTTTTTCTTTTCTTTTCTAATTTTGCCCCGGGGACGTTTTCTAATCAATTTTTGCAGGCTTATGAACTATTCCTG
This sequence comes from Notodromas monacha, assembly GCA_905338405.1. Taxonomy (NCBI): domain Eukaryota; kingdom Metazoa; phylum Arthropoda; class Ostracoda; order Podocopida; family Cyprididae; genus Notodromas; species Notodromas monacha. The sequence continues at coordinate 19,433 of CAJPEX010000918.1, forward strand.
GTATGATGGGAAAGGTAGTTGAAAAGTATTTTACTGTATTTTGTGATTCAATGATGTTCTTTTTTGGGATTTCAAAAAAGGAGAGAATCCTATGGGAACGAATAAAAATTCGTTATACAGGGACAAGATCGTTGTATAGAGAGAATCCACTCATTCCAGATTTTACTAAATTAATTTGAAATACTGTGTAAAAAGAAACAGTGTACAATACTTGAGTTTCTAATTATGTCTTGTGGCTTTCTCTTTGAAACAGACTCATTGGCCGAACAAATCTGTAAACAAGCTCATTTTGTTTACGGCAGAAACCCTCAAGTAAACCTTCCGCTCATGCAATATTTTTAAATATCCATTTTTAGGCCTCATCAGGGTAATCCCGCGTTAAAATGCACGCCCATTATCAGGGTGCAGCAGCCTACGGGTGTGTACATATGGACCGTACCTATATGCTATACAATGCACTATTAGCGTCTTCTTGTGGGTCGGAATATTCTCGCCCCGAAGAGAATCCCAAGTGAGAATTCTTGTCCTTCTCCTTGCGTGACTGGATTGCGTTTGATTGATGCCCGTGCATCAAAGAACAGTTTGTTTTTGTTGTTGGTCACCTTGAGGCGAAGGTAAGATGAGGATATATATTTTCCCCCTGCTGAATAAAAACCAGCCGTTTGGTCGTGGGACTCACGGGCCACCCCCCACTTGCTGAATGCCGCTGTTTTTCTCCAGCGATTTTATCCTGCCTTTTGCTGCCGCTATATTGTAATGTGCTTTCCGTTTGCCCTACTGTGCATGAGTCATGGCGACTGTAATTGCTTCCAGCGGAGCCAAGGCAATTGGGTAGTGTGTGCAAGGGGAAACTGGAGTCGGAGAGAGGCACAATGCGAGATTCGTTGGAGGAGGAAGAACTTGGCGCGGGTATTGTGACACAACGTGGTTGCATTTTCTGTTGAGCAGTCGGTGCGTGAAGCGTTTGCTAAAATACATGTTTTAATACCTTAGAAGAGTTAATGTTCATTTGAGTCTCGATGAGCTGCCACCACGTGTTCGTGAGGTGTATGGCGGTTTAACGGGTTTGGTGGCTGAAGAGGAAAGCTAAATATAATATGAAAATCAAGTATAATAGGAAATAAAATTCTGCTTCCTTCTAGAAAATGATCAAAATCACCCTGGGGTTTGTAAATTCCATCTAGCTGAAGTTTCCAAGAGGTACATCGTGTCATCCGCGTTATTTCTTCTTTTTATTTATTTTTTCAATCAGAAACTACTCGCAGAAACTTGAATCTTGTTGGCGGACTATCGAAGGTAATTGGCAGGAGCACACTTGTGTTGTCCATAATTTCGGCGGATGGCGTAATTATTGACGACCGGGCAGACCGTGTTTGAATTTGCATTTGAACTACAGTATAGAGACTGGATGTTGGTTTGTTTAGTTGGTATGAGTATTCATTGCGTTGATTCATTTAGTTTGAGGGGCTTGACCAAGTTGCATTTGACTACCATTCAAAGTTAGATTAGGTACAACTTTTATTTTAGATTTGAACTTTTAACGTTTAGGTGTAGTAATTTCTTGGTTGTGTTCTGTATAGTTTGTCTTGACGTGTTTCAGGTTAAGGAAAATTGTGTATGAAAAATGGTTGTGTAAGGGGTCTAAGTTTACTTAGTTTTAAGGCTAATTGATTGCTCATGTACACTCCACCTATGGGTACACTCTACGACGATTTTGTCGTCAATCATTTTCTCTGCATGAAGGAAATTTTTTTTCTTGTCCCAGAGGTGTTATCTACAATAAAATTCGTTCTGCAAAGATTATTTTATGGACACCCCATACGGGGCATAAAACAATTACAGTAATATGGAAAATCGTTTTAGAACAAAAAATTATCTCTACGATGATTTTTTTTTTCTTCTTAATTTCTTTGTGGAGTCCACTTACATCAATTTCGTCAGTATTTCCGCGTTTTATGAATTGAAACACGGCTCGGACAGTTTTAACAAGTACTGTTCATTTTATTTTTCTGTTGCTAGTTTTAACCTTTTTGGAAAATATGCATCGTCACGTATGGCTTTTGTATGATTACATGCCACGTCTTGCTGGTAGTTCGATTTACAAATCAAAATTCTCTGGATGGAGCATGGAAGCGAGGTGGTACGTGACGTAAGCTAATTCATGAACACGGAAACCACGATTATTCGAGTTGTCTGCCTAGAATATGAATGCTATGCATTCCCTGTGGACGATGTTGAAAAGCTGCGTTCATGACGTCATGCATTGAGGCCAGATACGTGTCCTGTTCATTGGTTCATCTCGAAGCAAAATGTTGTTAGTTACGTGAAAGAAATACTGAATTCGAGTATATAATTTTAAAAGAGTTGTTTGGATTAAATATCGATTTTTCGTCGAGTTTTCTATTTTATTTTTTTAAACTTCAGAACATGCGATGGAACGTGGGAGCGTGAATCATTCAAATCTTGACCGAACACTTGTTTCACGTGGTTGTTCACTCGTAAATGTTGAGGACTTATGAAAAATGTTCGACTTCGGTACTTTTCATGATCACCTTCCGACGTTATCAGCCCTTTCGTTTCAGCTTGGAGTTTTATTCTTACAATTGCTGACAAGGGAGCGGTTGTTCTTAGAATAGACCTTATTTTCGAAAGAATGTTTTTCTCTGAGACGAAAACTTGTTTACTCTTATCTGCACATACTTTGATGGCTACTAATATTGGAAAAATTGTATATCGCTCGTAGCGAACTCTCCCCTCTGTATGAAGGGGAAGATTTTTTGCAGTCCGTTCATGGAAAGTTTTTCCAGTTTCGACTTTCGACCAACCTTTTTCTAAAAGCTGTGAGGCTGATGACGACGTGAAGAAAAATTAGTTAATCGACAGTTCAAAAACGCGATAGCTTTTTCTTGAAGCTGTATGCTCAAAACAGAATTCTTTCTCTTTTTTTTTGGATAACGAAGGATTTAGGATTTTAAGGGACTAGACCTCTCTCGAGTTTTAGAGCGCCACGGTTTGGAAGGAAAAGCACACGAGTCGCATGTTTCCACGTCCACGTCATGGCCCGCAGGTTTTTGCAGCCGTGTTCTCCCGCGCGCGGGCGTCCCGCTTCGTCATCGAGCAATTTTGGCTGGTTTTTTGTTCTTGTTTTTATTTTTTGGTTTGATGCCGAATTTTGGTTATATTTCAACGGGGTAATGATGGTGCCTACTGAGGTGAGAAGGAAAGCAATGCTAGTATTATGGCCGATCGAGGTTTTTTTTCCTTGAGCATTCGGTGTTGGGCATCCCGTTCGGGATCATTTCCTCTGCACGAAAAGCGGTTTGATGTTGGATCTGTTTCTTCTCACCGGTTCGTGGTTTTTTTTTTTCTCGTGGGTTGTGCAAGGTGGATGTATGACTCACGTGTCAGCTTCATTGCAGTTGGGATTGCTGTTTCCGTGGTGCGGAATTTTGTTTCTTTGTTATTTCAAGGTGATTTAAGGATTGTCAACGTTTTGCGAGGATCAGAATATTTTGTGTTTTTTCAGTGGACGAAAAAGCGCTGAAATTCTGCATCTGAGAGATTTTTCTGGTCTTGGTGTCGAGGATTATAGGGAAGGGTTCTCTATATATCAGATAATTAATTCAATTTAACGTCAATTTTTTTTTCACTCGCCTGTTCCTTTTAGCGATTGTCCAGTTGCATTTTGAAGACTTCAGTTTTTACTTCGGGAGAATATGATGTACAGTACTTCCTTTCTCAAATCCGAAAATTGGGATAGTCGAGTTCATTCTTCAAAAGATCGTTGAGATTGAGTCGAAATGTAATTGTTTGAATGATTAAATCATGGGTATTGTTTTATTGTTCATGTTGATTGAAGTGCACTAGGATTTAATTAGCCTTGTACTGCTCATCTGCTGTAAGAATTTGGGGTGAAAGAAATCAGATTGTTTATTTCGTTAGATTGCTTGTTTCACTTTGAAAGCGCACTTTTACTGTACAAGTACAATATTTAAAGAAAGCTGAAAACTTTCATTTCAGATGGTTTCTCCTCCCTTCTTTACCGTTTCAATGGTCGTGTGAGCCAATTTTCTATGTGAAAGATCGTTGTCCATGGGGATTAACATGGATGATCAAGTTTCATGGAACCTTTGCTGGTCTTGAAACGAAAAACCGGTCAGTCTCCAAGAAATTCAATGAGACTTGAACTTGAAACAATTTTTATATTTTTTTCGGGAAGTGCAAAAGAATAAATTTATCATTCTCAAATTTTATGAATTAAATCCGATTCCCAGATTTTCCGTAGTTTTCGACTATAAGAGAAGACATAGGATTCGCGTTGAATAACCTCTCTTGTCCTGAGGAATATAACCATGGATTTATTTTCGTATGACCTTTTGACTTCGCCGTCAAGAAATGCTTCTTTTCCCTGGAAGTTGACCTTATCATGGTTTGCGGAGCCCTTACTCGTGTGATGAATGGCTCCAATTTCGTGATGAATTGAGGAATAATTTGCGGCAGTTTATGGCTGGGAAAGTTTATTTACTGCTTGACCTAGTGAGGATGAAAGGCGAATGCAGCGCCTCTATTGTTTTCGCGTGCCGTTATGAGGGACATTTTAGGTTAACAGTACAACCGTCAGATGCGCATTTCCGGGGCGATGCGGGATGAGCATTATTTTTTGCGATCCTTCTGGATCCCGTTGATGATAACGATGAAAAGCTACGCAAATTGTGGGTTGGAATGAGCGAGTGAAACATATCTGATCATTCGTAGAATTTTGAAACTCTGAACGCATCACGGCAGACCATCAAGCACTTCTAATCTGGAATTCTATCGCGATTAAAAAAAAAATTATATATGTTTTTGATTGATGAGTAGAATGTGTTCGAAATATGACGTGACATATTAACTGCAAGAAATATTAACTGCAAACAATTTAGAACTGAATATTTTTTTTAGTTCGAGTTGCTCCGTCTGTGCTTTTGAATTAATGTTTCCAATGTGGTTTCAACTGAGGTAATCCTTGGGATACGTTTTGTTGGGTTGGATTGGATTTGATTCTGTATTAGAGTATTATCTCGTCACACCGAAGCATTTGGGGGGGGGGGGGGGGGCCTTGAAAAATCTTCATTATGAAATTAATTCGTTAAAACGTAATTGAAATAATATGTAGGATATTGGACAGGGACCGAAAAATCAAATCCGAATTGCGCATTTATCCGTTACAGCGAGATTCGTTGTTACGAGATTTTACTGTTCAATAGGCTCTTTATAAATACTGTGTCGTGTTAGTTCAGGTATGATTAATATAATTTAGATCGGCTAATGTTCTGAAAAAAGTTCATTAGTTCGGTGTTGGATGAGTTTGATCACCTTTGATGCAATGTTAGTTTGGTACAGTATTTAATCACTGTGGTTCGGCTTCAAGATTGGCGTTATTGATGTTGGGCACGGTACTTAATTTTGTTTATTAGATTAGTAACCTAGTTGGAAGTTAAGTTGAATTCGTTGGCATGGTTTCCGCGTATGTGCAATCAAAAGTAACTGAAAGCAAGGGGATCAGTTTGAGCAAATACGGTAAGTACAGTACTGTACTTCAAACAGTAATTGCCTGAACAGTCATGCGTACTTCATAAATTTTGCTGATTTCATTTGTTGCTCTTCGTTCGAAAATTTTTTTTCCGTGGTCATGAAATCTACTGGTAGTACAGCTCTGGAAGATAAGACTGGTTCTTTCGAAAACCAAGTGCAGTGCATCATCTTCGCGTGTGGTCTGAGATCATGAATCTCGTGAATCTATCGGGGGAAATTCCAAAAAGCGGAAGAAGAATTCATCTCTGGAAACGCTTCGTCTTTTTTTTCGGATTTTGCGAAACTCAACTGAATAGTTGGCGGAAGTGTGAAAACCCGTCGTTGCGTAGATTCGCAATAAAAATAAAAATAAAGATTCTTGAATCATGATAGAACCATGTCCGACTAAATGCGGAAATCCATGTGTCAGTGGATGATGGTACGATCTCCTGAAATGAGACCATTCTTCCATTGGCTCTGATGGTTGGAAGATGCATCGTTGTATTATTTGTCCTGCCGACAGAAGTAACTCGCTGGTCGTTCAATTTTTATGCTCTTTGATTCCTTCTCTGGCCTGTTTTGGATTCTGTAATCTCGGTTTTTCTTTTTCTTTTTAATGAGGACTTCAACGTGCTTATCAAGTGGATTACAGAGGTTCTTACGTGGGAAAGGAAACTGCTTGTTGATGCGAACCCACGAGGTCGGAAGAAGAGGGGGGGGGGGGAAGAAGTCGCGTTGCTCTTTGAATACGGATGAGTTGGATCCGGTTTTTCTGATTGCCGCGATGCCGATTGTGACGTGATGGCAGTGATTTTTATGAGGAATTTGTTATCGGCTTGTGGTGGATTCCCGAAGCTCGTCATTTTCTCAGGCTCCGTGGGTTATTCAAGTCTTATTTTATCATTTTACTGTCGGTTTCTGCCTGAACGCTGATTACGAAACGAACAATCTGTTCGATTAACTCGGGTGCGTGATCATCATTAGCGACTAAAATGAATTTTAAAAAATTTTAATAAGGTAAAACGTTCATGTACAGTAGTTGGCTATTTTTGCGACCATCGAGGCATTGGATCGATTGAGATATTGCATGTGTGCTTTGATGGTTGCTGAAATCCGCATCACATTGCTTTTTTTTTTTCTTTTAGTTTTCCTCATGAATATTGTGAAGTTTGTGCTTACGAGTCTTATTTGTAGGTGATCCGTTACCAATGCTTTAAGGCTCCGACTCGGGACGCCATTGTGAAGAAAAGAGTTTTCCAGTTATTTTTGATGGACGTGATTTCCATGTGCTGAGGTTACTGTACAATACTGGATGAGTAATCCGTGTTCTGGGAGATCATCTCCCGGAAAATGTGAATGCTTTGAGAAAGTTTCGGGATTGAGTCCGGAGTAACGTTGTGGAAAGGAAATTCCCATCAACCGGAAGCCGTAATCTTGACTCAGTTAAACCGAGCTGCTGCAGATATATATATTTCTTTTATTTATGTATCCATTTTTGACGAATTATCATTTCCAGCAGTTTTAAAATAAATTTTTTAATGATTCTATAGTTCTTATGATCGTTTTAAAAATGTGTTTCAGATTTTTTGTCTGAGCAGCAGCGATTCCCTGAAGTTACCAATTTTGAGAAATTGTGAAAAAACGTTGTTCCTTCATAAATGTTTCCGAATACAATGTATTCAGGCACAGCTTGACCTATTGAAAAAAAAATTTTCTAGGTAATTCCTGTATGAGAGCGAGTAAGCAAAAATTAGCTTTTAATATTCAAGTTTTCTTTCCACTATTCCCCTTACTCTCGAATGGATCATTTCGCTGGTGTTATCATGACCTTTTGAATTACATAACACAATACCTGTCCGTCCCAGCTTCAGGGCAGACAACAACCATTCCAGTAGTAATTCATCAGTCTGATTCTCGTTTGAAAATAGGTCCACCTCGATGATTACGCGCTGGTAAAGTTTTGGAAAAAAATACTGATTTATACTGTATTAGGGAACCATTCTACTTCAGAGATTTCTTCGTATCAACCAAACATGAGCGGTAAATGGAGCATTGAACATCTTCCAGGCGTATTTTTATTTTTTTGTGGCGGAAAAAATAATTTCTGACAGCGTACCATTTAAAGCTCTGTACAGTATTCCCAAATTCTTGTCGAACAGTTCTGTGCTGTGCTGTGCAGTATTTATGAACACCTGAGGGGGTTTTTCTCCGGGTGTGAGTTGTGATGCTGTTTGATGCCGAGGGCCAAACGATTGCTGGTTGCGATAAGCAGATGCTTAGAGAGGCAGGAGGTGTTGGAGTTGGTGCTGCCCAACATGCGGCCCGTGGGCCGAATCTGGCCCGCAGAGAGACTCCTCATCCATCTATCTCATGGTCCCTTCCCGGTATTTTTCAAGGTGGCAGCTGCCATTATGAAATACAGTATATATTGTTAGATGAATTTTGAAATTCAAAATGTTGCTCCACCATGTCAAAAGTTCTGTGAGGCCAGGTCATGCATGCTTTCGATTCAATGCATAGAACTGAGTTTAATTTTAAATTGAAATTTGTAATTTGAATGGGAAAATTTGGAACCTCACAAGTTATTTTCTAGTGAGGGCCGCAAGGACTCTCCAGCTCTGCTGTGTGACCCTCGGCCACAAAAATACGGCAGTGTAGCCCTCAGCAGTTTTTCGATGATTTTCGAGCGGTGGTACGCGAAATATTTTAGTCATTAATTTTTGCGTCTGGGGCGCTAACCGTCAAGAATATACTTATATCTTCATACGAATAAAGGAGAGAGAGCGTGTGTGTGATTTTTTGAGGAATTGCTTTGAGGTTAAATGTACAAATGTGGAGGGATTCTTGTACTGCAGTGCTGCCCAACGCAGATGTGGCCAAGGGCCACATGGCTGAGGTGAAGGCTCCTTTTAGGCCACAATAGGCAGACAATTTTGAAGTTCCCAAGGTTCCATTTTTTAAAGAATAGTTTCGAATTCAATTCAGTGCCCAACATTGAATCACAAGCATTGCCTTGTAGAATTTTTGAAGAGTGGAGTTTTCTGAATTTTCGTATTTTAATACTGTATACCTGTGCAGTATATTTTGAATACTGGCAGCTGCCTCCTTGTAAATTATAGGGAAGGGACCGCGGGACGAATGTAGAGCGTTTGCGGACTTGAGCTGGCCCGCGGGCCGTATGTTGGGCAGCACTCTTTTACAATGTATCCATCATCGACTCGAAAGCAGGAACTGGTTTGTTAATGCCTTACAAATGTCACTAGAACAGTTGTTATACGAACACTAGCCTACCTGCAAGTTGTTTTTCTTTGTATGGATATTTTGAATATTCCTGTTACAGTAAAGTATAAGTCTATTAGAACCCGAAGAACAGCTTGATACTCTTTTTTGTTTTCCTTCCTGACTGAGAGAGAAAAAAGAGAGAGGGAGAGACAGGCATATGTTTGTGACTCCCTTCGAACTCTGCGTTGGAGCAAGAGAGAGAGGGAGAGACAAGTGACATGAGCGACTCTCGCGCCTTTGGTTCGGTCGGTCGGTCTCCCTCTCTCTCCTTTGCTCGCTCGTTCGCTCGCTGTCTGCTCGGCCTGCCTGAACTCGCACACCCTAGTGTCCTTTTGTTCAGTTCGCGGCTGACCCGCCCAGCGAACGTGGCTGCGGAGTTGAGTTAAGTGAAGTGAAGTAAGGTGAAGTGAACACCAAGCGTGTGTGAGAAGGCTTTTCTCGGCGTTATTTGGAAGTGTTCTTCTCAGCATTGTGGCTCTTGGTTCGGTCTTCGTACACGCTTTGACGTGTTGAGTTTATTTGCGTTGATCATTCAAATTCATGGTGTCATCGTCGCTTGTTGGGTTCTGAGGAGGAAAGTATCGAAGCAAAAATCGCGCTAGGTTCTTGACGCGAAGGGGACTTCGTTTTGTTTTTAAATCCTCATGATTACTGTTGGTGTCGCAAACTTCACACTTGACGAAGAGATATATCTTGTATCTTCACCAGAAGCTTTTTTGGTGAATACAGTATAATGGACGAATGAGTTACCTGTGAATGTTATTCGTTATGTTATTGCTGTCCGTAGTTCGAAGTACAGTACTGTATTTGTGCTCGATTTTTGCCTTCGTTCATGAAAGACTTCGTTAAATGAATATAATGAGGAACCACTGCATGTTCGTCTAGTGTTTCGGTTGACACGATTACCATGGGAATCGAAGCATTTCTGCCCTTTATTATTGTTGCCTGCGTTGTTTGTTGATGTGAGTTTCGTTGAATGAGGTACCACAGCATATTCATCTGATGGCCTGATGGACTCAATGCACATTAGCGATCAGGGTACCATGGGAAAAATGAAGATAAGGAATGATATCAGCCAGAGCAGCTCGTGCATTTTCCGAAATTTTGCGAGTTCCCAAGACCACGAATAATTTGTTCCACGAAAATTATACCCTTGGAGAAAGTCTACCATAAGTAATCCACCCTGTGCGACATTCATGTACAGCAATTGCAATGAATTTAGGTGTCTTAATGCCATGAATATCATCACGCGTTTTGAATGAGAATTTTTTTAAATTTTGTGTTGAGGTAGACGCGATACAGTGATACTCAGAGGAACCGAATTTAATCACAAAAGAGCTATGATTATGTACGAGTACGAGGTCAAAGAAGGATCAGAATAATCGTTGCGTAGAGCAAATCACCGTGGAGGAAATATGTGGAGGGTCTATACCCTCTACATATTTATGCTTTTTTTAGCGACTTTCGTGCTGTGTAGCTTTTTTGTGTGGAAACTTATACGGTTGCCCAGAGGCACTCCGTGTTTTCCCCTTCCTTAGACGTAACGAACTTCCTCGTGAATGGAATTTCTCTCGAGTTATTCACAGTTGAAACCGTCAGAAAGCGTGAATACGATCTCACTGAATATTAAGCGCTTGAGGGGAGTCTTGCGGGTTTACTTTCCTGGAGGGCAAACAGAAAATTCAAGCCCTAAAGCAGTTGCATTGTATTACTGGATACAGTACATATGCTTGAATTTTTTTTCATTGCTAAGGAAACTGAATCGGAAGTCAAACCGCCTCGACGTTCAGTTGAATATTTTGAAAATCGTGTTTTCTTCTGAGATACTGTAGTCGAAGTACTGTACGCTGTACCTGGGTGGGCTAGGAAAAATGGGCCATAATTTTCTCATATTGAAAACAAAATGACAAACCCTTTAGCATCCCATGTATGAATTCTGCTGAAGACCTGAAGTCGTTGCGTGAAGAACAGTATTTCGGACGTTTATATACGAACAGTAACGTGAGGTGTAGAGTAGAATCTTGTTACGAGGCGTTTAGGACCTTAAGCAAGCTTCATTATGAACTAAAAAACCGTTCTAACAAAATTAAAATAACGTTGTGGCTATTCGACAACGACAAAAAAATCGTTCTAAGCTATGATTCGTCATACAGTAAAATCTAATAACGAAGCCAGTATTATAACTTCGTTGTGAAAAATGTGATGAAGGTAAATAAAATTTACCTTTGCTACAGAGACCTAAAAAACTACTTCGTTGTAAGCTATTGTTCGTTTTAGACTCATAAAGAGATTATATTTCGTGTTTTTGAGGTTGTACAGCTATAGCCGTATCAGGATAAAATTCTATGGAGACTTGCGCATTTTTTTAATCCGTCAAGTTCAAGTCAGCATCTTGGAAAAGATTGAAATCAGAGCTCGTGAATCTTCGAGGTGCAGTGGAAATACAGTGATCCTGTATTGTAAAAACATGATCGAAAGACTGGAGTGACCTTTGCGACCACTCCTCGAAGACGTTCTCGAGACTCGACTCCAAAGAAAGTTGCCTCACGAAACCCGATGAATCCAGCGGATGTCAACGTTCCCAGAATCCCGTGAATGATTACCCGAGTCCGTATAGTTGCCCACGTATTCGTTTGAACAGTGTGCATGTGCCCCGTATACGCGGAAGGTGGTGTCCGGACGAACGAGGATTCAATCTGTGATGATTACAGTGACGGGGAAGTGAGTGGGTGGAAAACGATGAGTGATGATCTCAGGACGCGACGGAGCGCGAGGCGATCCATTGAACCATTTGGAAGCTTCCCAGCACTCGTTCCCAAGTTTTCCTGGCTGGTAAATGATGAACTTTCACGTTTCTCTTGGTTTTTTTTTTATTACCCATTCGCGGTTGGTAATTTAATGCTGCCTTTTCCTGTGAATTGTGTGCGACGCTGGTTCATGTGTGCGCCATAATTGAGTACATTGGCCGTATCCAATTGCTGGACTTGGAGAATCAAAGAGGAATATTTTTTTTTATTATTGCGGATGAATGGATTGAATGCGTTTTCTGATGATCTTTCGCTGAAGTGAAATGATGATGAGGCGGCATTCGTTCATTATCTCTGAAATTTCATCGATGGTGGGGACGGGAATGTATCATGGATTGCACCATTTTTGGTCCAATGTTCATTACTTGGCCCTCCGAACGTTTTTTGATTGAATTTTGAGAGGAGGAAATGGAACTTAAAATAATTAGATCTTCGTGAAATAAAACTTTTCGAGGGCTTCTCATGAATATTTTCTTCTTATTTATGTATCAACAGAAGGAACTGAACCTTTCGGGAAGATGCAACCGAAGTACCAGAGTCGCACACCGGAAGTCTTTCATCGCGGCAACTTCGCCAACATTACCGAGGCGACATTCTCCGGGTTCCCATGGTGAGTAGAAATTTTGTGTCGAGAAACATTCTGTTATTAAAATTGCTGAATTTAATTACGGTATGCTATCTATCGGGAATACCGTAATCGGCGAAATTACTTGCCCAATATCAACTTTCCATTTAAATTCCTTCGCAGATGATAAAGTGCTTATTTAGGGTGAACGAGGAAAAAGTTGTAAGATTTTTTTGAAAGCGCGTCGAAATTTTATATTCACCGCCTAGACTTCGAGATAAGAAACAATTAAAAATTGGAGTTCAGTTGCACTAATATGACCACCACGGACGTTCTAAAGAAAGTACTGTACGAATGAAAAATTTTAACTTTGCATCTAGATTCGGCTAGTTTCTGTGTATTTCCGTAGTTCCAGTCTTGTTCGAACGTGAGAAAAACTGATCATTTTTGTCTGTCGTACCTATCAGCTTGAGCTGCCCTTTTTATCCTCAGCTCAGATTTCAGAGCGAGGTTTGTCAAATCTCCGTTCACTCTTAATTCTGCAATCTGAATTCTCTTCTCTTCCATTTATTCTTGGGAAAATGTTCTGGTAGTGCGATGCAGGGACACTCCACTATACTGTACCTGTCGACGGTCATTCAATGATATTATGTGAAATTTTCGGACACAGAAAACGAATGTGACGTAGAACATTTTTTATGAGTCGTTATTTGATAATGCGTACGATGGTCATACAAATGCTGCTGAGGCCATACTTTCAACTCAAGACAGTATCGGCGACGACAATTTAGTTGGGAGAAATGTTCGAAAATCCTTCTGCTCTATCCGTCTCCACCCTGCAAAACTAGCGAAATCATTTGCATTTCGTTGACATGAACGCTTATTTTCTCGGGTGGGATGCAATACTGTATTTCCGAAAATGTATGTTTTCTCTCGTGAAAGGTTTTCAATCAAGTGTCATCATTACAGGAAGCCCGTTGGAAAGCCCCCGGAACATGTCGCCGAGTCAACAACACTTCGCCTTCTCCTCAGTGAAGCGGGCTGAGGGTCGTAGATGGTCGGTGGCTTCTTTGCCCTCCTCGGGATATGGGACAACCCCAGGAAGCTCTGCAGTTTCTGTGAGTTTGCAATCGCACTTTTCCTTCTTCAGAACGAATGGGAAAGGATGATGAAATTAATCGTGATTTTCGTTTTTTAATTGGTTTTCGAATATATTTTTGCTGTTCTAGAAAAGGACTAGTCTTTCTTTTTAAAAAATTAAATTTTATACTTTTGAACAAGGAGCAAGATTAAATTTGATCGTTACATTTTTTTTTTTTTTGAGTGTCCTTCGTTCTGTGTGCGTCTTCAGTGAATCTCAGATGTTCGTAAATTATAAAAGATATCAAAGGGGTTTTGCTTTTCTAAAATCACTGAGAATACTCCGCTGATCGAAATTTCGTATGACGTAGAATCGTAGATTGTATCGGAGTTTTATAAATTTTCTGATGGAGAAATGTTCTATGTTGAAATAGCCTTTCATCCCCTTGTTGTCGGGTTATTGAAAACTAAGACTTTTCGGAAACGCGCAAAACTGCAGAAAACTAAAATAAAAGAACGTTTTTTGATGTGTATAACGAGTTTGATGCTTTCTTCAAAAATTTACACCATTTGGCCTATTTGAGAATGCCTCTGAACCACACCTGTGAACCCCGATGCTTTTTTAAATGTTGCTGTAAAAATCAGACAAATGAGAAAAGAAAAGGTCACGTGGAACTTGTTCAACTAGATCAAATCTTAACCTCTGTTTTTTTCCCCGCCATGGCTAAGAATCACGTGGATACTCCTCGTCAATGGGATTAAAATTTAGGAAGTCTCGTTGCTGTTCGGGTTTTGATAAATTTTATATTTTCCCCCCATTTATTTTGTCTAGTCGCAATGTTCTTCGCAAGAACGACTTCACCATCAGCATCATTCTCACCACCAACATCCGCTACCACCACCTCCACCGTCGCCGACTTCCGGCGCAATCGGGCCTCAGCAACAGAGCTTGCATCCGGGAGCCACTGCTCCAGTGGTGGAATGCTGCTGTTGCGCGAATATGTGCGAATTGTCGATGCAGCATTCGAGTGCCAGTGGCACTGGGACGTTGTGTTTTTCGTCCAACGAGTCGAACCCGTCGATTGAGCTCGGGGTCATGGAAGACGGGCGCAGGTCGCCGATTTTGTCGGCCATGTCGTCACCTGGCATGCGACCGAGATCCAGGAGTCTGAGGTTTGTTGATTTTCAAATTACAGTATGCACGCGAATATAAATAAGCCCCCTTATGTTTAGACTTCAGAAGCTCGACAAATCTAGGGGGGTACTTTTATTCGTATATTCGTGCAATCTTTTTGAATGTGTGTAAATATGAAATATACCCGTTAGCGGCCCACTGAAGATCGAGCACTTCTTTTCTTCAGTTATTTTGGAGTTCAAGTTAAAAATCATTTTTAAAAAATGTTGAGCTTTTCGCACTTGAAGATACATAAGTCGTTGAGTGAAGAGGGGAAATGAAGGGTTGAGCAACGCCGTTTTTATTCTTCAGGGATGAAACGTAAATTTAGTCGGGAAAGTCAGAACACGAGAAAAGTAATTGGGTGCTTACCGTATTTTCACATATTAGACTTTCAATTTTGTGCATGAAAATCTAGAAGGATGCTTCTGTATTCACGTAAAGGCGGTATGTTCAAAGAAAGAAATGTGAGTATTCCACACCCAAGTGATCATGGGGCCGCTTTTTTCCCTCAAAAATTCACCATAAGATTTGTTGCACTTTCTGCTTTCGGACAGGTCGAATGGTGCGGTTTTTGTCCCTTTATATATATTTGGAATGCAACCAATATCACATGTTTCATTATGATCAAAAGGGTTATCTGGTCAAAAATTGTGTTCAAAAGTATCTCAATATCCTACGCTCTTCTTGTTTTTTTTCCTCCCTCCCTCGCGTTGAGCACAAATGTGAAAGTTTTTGAAAAATCTGCCCAAACAGTATATTTTTCTCCCCGTCTGCAGAATTTTTGCAATTAAAAATCTCGTGCAAATGGGACCGTTCTTTTCGTGTCTGCTGGACATTAATTCCAATGAAGCGCAGTTGGAGTGAAAATATTGATGCAAGTGGATGTATAGTGTATTGTACTACTGTATATATCGAAGTGGGGTTCTGGAATGTTTCGGGGCATTAATTTGCAAATGGCCATGATGGATAATGTTTTTATACCATTCTCTCGTTTCGAGCAGCAGCCCAATACGGTCACCGGTCATGGAATCCGGATCGGAGATAGTGCTAATGAACGAGCTCTACCGTGAGCGGTTCCCGAAAGCAACCCAGCAGATGGAGGAGCGGCTGCAAGATTTTCTCGACGAGAACTCGGGCGAGGACATCTCAGATGGTATTCTGCGGTTCGTTCACCACCAGGTGATTGAGCTCGCCAAGGACTGCCTTCAAAAGTCGCAAGAGAAGCGTGTCACTTCGCACTATTTCTACGAGCTAAGCGAGAACTTAGACCGGCTATTATGCGAGACGCGAGAAAAATCAGCCGAAGCCGCTGTGCATTTGTCTGGCCTGGTGAAGAAGCTAATGATAATTATGGCCCGACCTGCGCGGCTGTTGGAGTGTTTGGAGTTTGACCCGGAAGAATTTTACCGGCTTCTGGAACAAGCTGAGGGTCATGCAAAAATGTCGGCTGAAATTGGGACTGCGTGCTGCTCGAAGAGTGAAATTCCGCGTTATATAATCTCTAAGCTGGGCCTAAACAAGGATCCACTGGAAGGTGAGAAAAGTTCTTCAAATGAATTGCGTCGAACTGAGAATCAAGATTAGCAGCTCTAACCGATTACTTTTCTGTGATTCTTCATGTTCTAAAATTCCCTCACCGGAAGCAAGTCTTAAGTTGGCCTAAAGCGTGAAGAATATCTAAAAAAAGGTTCCGGTAAATTTTTAGGTACTGTATTAGCATATCTCAAAAAAAGAGCAGAAGACAAAGGCGCAGTGGAATAAAAGAACACCCGCAATCGGCTGGGTTGCAGCTGGGAACATGTTTTCAAGGAGTCACCTTGAACTTATGTTTGTCAATCAATAATTAATTGCTCAGAAAAATAAGTCAAAGAAATGATTAGTTGGAAGAACCACAAAAACACAACACTATGAATAAAATGATTTTGTGCGCAAATTCGAACATAGCAATAAATCGAAGATAAAACAAGTAATTAAAGAGTGATCTTTAGCATTGAAATTTGCCTCAGGATTAAAAAAATGAAAATAAAAAATTTAGACTTTCAGAGAGGACAAATCTTCACCGGGTTTCTCCCTTTGAGAGCATCCTTTCCTAAACATTAGTTACAAGCTAGTATTTTTGTGTGTTGAAACTTTCATGTGAAGAGCCAGAAATTTGTCAATTCGATGAATATGATAGATTGATAATGCTTCAAAGTTCTTGCTTCAAGTAAAATAAATGCTAGATTATTATTTTTTGAGCTGGACTAGGAATGGAATGATGTATTCCTTATTGTTGCCCTGTTCATCCACACGCAAGGGAAGAGGAAGGAATTCAAGATGTCTCATTTTGAAATGAAATTTCCATCGTTAGTGCCAGTGACGTCTGTACATTATAAAACAGTTACTCATTACAATGGAAACAATTTTCAAAAGTTATTTAGAGTATAATTTGCTAATGGCAACTTTTTGTACATTCTCTTCAAGACCACTGTCACCCTAGTCACCTAGTGATGGGTGTGCTTCTGACCTACGTTGTTCTCGTGCTGAAACTTGACGCACTTCGCTTAGAAGAAGTATTGGTTGTGACTTCTATGCTCTAACATTTCCTAAGTTCATTCCTCGATTCTTTCTTCTTCGCATTTTCAAAGAATGAACGAGTGTCTGGAAGTGCTGTCGAGTTTTGCTGTTTCCAGTGTTGTGGCTTGATGTTATATCACATTTTTCGCAGAGTTTCAACAAGATCTTCAACAACTTCAAAAGGATGCTGAAAGAGAGTCGCTTCTTGAATCCGGTGAAGCGGCTAGCGACGCAGAAGCAAATGAAGACGAACAACAAGACGACGAGTCTGTAGACGAGGAAGAGGAGGAGGAAGATGAAAAGACAGCTAAGAATGATCAAGAGTCGGGGGAGAAGTCCAAGACTCGTGGCAAGAAATCAAAATCCAAGGGAAAGACCAAGAGCGTGCACGCTAGTGGTCGCAGTCCGCCAATGGAAGAGGACTATGAAGAGCTGAAGCTCGTCAGCAACGGAGCTTATGGAGCAGTTTACCTAGTTAGGGAAAAAGAAACACGACAGCTGTTTGCCTTGAAGAAGATCAACAAGAATAACGTGATTCTCAGGAACCAAGTGGATCAAGTGTTTGCGGAGCGGGATATCATGAGCTTCACGGATAATCCCTTCGTCGTTTCAATGTACTGCTCTTTTGAAACGAAGGTAAATTCCGGCTGGATTTTTGAGCATGTTATGAAAGTGTAGAAAATCTCAACTGTGCCATGGTGTTTGGTCGGCCGTATTTTTATTTTATTAATTTTTTCCCATTTTTCCAATGCAGAAACACTTGTGTATGGTCATGGAATACGTGGAAGGTGGTGACTGCGCTACGTTGTTGAAAAACATGGGGCCTTTTCCGCTTGATATGGCGAGGTTCTATTTCGCCGAGACCGTCCTGGCTGTCGAGTACCTACACTCATACGGTATCGTTCACCGTGACCTCAAACCAGACAAGTGAGTTACCATATCTTTGCCCGAACTTTCCCACATGATGAGTATTTCGTCCCTTTCTGGTTACGTCAGCATGGTATCGATCGCTCCTCATTCATCAAAATTATGTGTGAGAGTAATCCTGAAAGTTCTTGAGAAAAATTTTCGCAGATTTATTCGACGACGTTTTTTCTTATACAAATAATTCATGAAAATAGTTCACTTACACTCTGAAGTTGTGCATAAACGAAAAATGGAAAAAAGAAGGCTTGAGTGTGACTGACTTACTTCGTGGTTTTCACGGTACAGTATTAAAAAATTGAGTGGAACAAAACTTAGTATCTTGAAGATTGACCGAGATTAGCTGTTCCTGGGATTTTGAACTAATCCAATTTCCTCTGAAATTCTTCCTCACCAAAAATTTCGCGTGCGTATCGCACAAGAATAAGCTCATTCTCTTCCCCACCAATTAAAAATATCACATTTACTGTTTTAGCGTGAGTTTTTCGAGTACGAAATAAAATATTAAATTTTTTTAGTTTGCTTGTTACGGCACTGGGCCACATCAAACTCACGGACTTTGGACTAAGCAAAATGGGTCTCATGTCGTGTAAGTACCTTGGATCTGAACCCATGATCGGGGCATTGTAAATAAAAGTTTTTGATCTTTTGTAGTGGCGACAAATTTGTACGAAGGGTATTTGGATAGAGAAGCACGGCAATTTGAAGATCAACAAGTGTTCGGAACGCCGGAATATATTGCCCCTGAAGTTATTTTGAGGTATGTCTATAGCTTTTTCAGGAGCTCTTCAATGTTTTGAATGAATCTATGATTGGTTTTATTAGGCAAGGGTACGGCAAGGCTGTGGACTGGTGGGCCATGGGCATCATTTTGTATGAGTTTCTCACCGGCTGTGTTCCATTTTTCGGTGAGACGCCAGAGGAGTTGTTCGCGCACACTGTTTCGGGTACGTGTCGTCATACCATGCATTACATTATTTTTTTTATTCCGTAATTCGTTTGTCGATAATCTCGTTGATTGTTTCCTTCATGCCTTACAGCCGAGATTGAGTGGCCAGAGGAGGACGACTGGCCAGTGGATGCTCAAGCCAAGGCGCTGATAACGGAGCTTCTGTGCTTGAGTCCCATCGAACGACTGGGTACTGGAGGGGCTGTGGAAGTCAAGGCACACCCATTCTTTGCTGAGCTTGACTGGGACTCTGTCTTGCGACAGAAGGCTGCTTTTGTCCCGCAGTTGGAAGGCGACGAAGACACTTCTTACTTCGACAGTGAGTTTTTCTTGCTTTATTCATCTTTGCTGAATATCCTATTTTCTAATCGTTCATTGTCTGCGGAATCAGTTTTCTCCTATACAGCCAGACTCCCCTGAATTTTATTCCGTTAGATTTCCTCTTTAGAGAAGTTGTAGTTATTGTATCAGTTATTTTGACAGCATTTATGCGATTGAAGAATGCATCATTGTTTATGGCAGCCATGTTTGGGGGGGGGGGGGCGACCATACAGTCCATCGAACATTTTTGAGGAAAAAGCTGTTTTCGAATGAGTGAGGTGATCTGTTTTTTTTTTTGTCGAATTTTCAGGGAATTGCTCATACTCAAGAGGATCACCTTGCTATGGTATAAGAATTGGTTGTTTGTCAGCCGAATAATAATTAGCTTTTTGCTATTTTTAATTTTCCAGATATTCTCTCTTTCAAAGAGAGATAATATCTCGGAATCCTTACGATTCTGAGGGATAACTGGAAGATTGGCCGCATTCTTCGTCAGTGCGATGTATGCCTGAATATGTCTAGTTTAGATCGCAAACCCCTTTTTCTGTAGTTTCCTCGAGAAAATGAATGACTAGTAAAATATTTACAATGTATTCGTCTTGAGAAACGCTTTCTGCGACATTTGACCCTTTACATTTTGGGATATTTTGTGTCTTTTGATGTGACTGAAAGCCGAGAACTTCACGAGTTGTGGAAGATGAGAAGTACTGTGGTTATCTCTATTTACATCACAAAGGCGATATGAACTAATGTTATGAAACTATTTCGAGCAAGATTTTGAACCTCTTAGATTATTAAAAAGATCGTTCTAATGTTGAGGAAATTGTATCCCATCCGTCTTTTTGCGATATCATGATACAGTATAATCGACGAATTCTTTCTTTCAACAGCACGAACAGATCGTTACAACCACATGACGGAGGACACGGACGATGCTGACGAATCACTCATGTTCTCGTCATTCTCCTCGTGCTCGCCGCGATACAAGCGGTGGATGAGACCGGATTCGGATAACTCGGGTCCAGAGTCATTCACCGATTCGCCACTGGATAAGAGGGACACTGGAGGGGCTAGTCGGTCTTCCTTTTCATCATCATCATCGTCCGCCGTGACGCACCGCTCTGGAGTAGACGGTTCAGGTTCGGTGGCGAACAGCGGTGGTGTGACTGGTTTTAGTACTCCGGAATCCAGCCAGACGGAAGGAGAAGAGGCGTCGCCTTTAGTGCAAAGGCGCACGCGGAAGGTACTAAATGTTCAAATACCATATTTACTCGAGTACCACGACGCCTCGCGCAAAAATTTTTTTTTTATAAATTTAGAGATTTTTTTTTTTTTTTCATAAAAATTTAGAGTAAAAATGGGTGGGCAACATAGTCGGGTATGAATTTTAAAAAAACTTTTAACTTTAGGTGCGCGTTATACACTCGAACCTTCCTAAGTCGAATTTTTTCAAGTCCACGTGTGAATTCCATTAAAAACCTCTCAAGTCGCAGGCTTTTCCTCTCAAACAGCCATAACTCGAATTTTCTGAGGCCTTCAAGTAAAGCGTTCTCCGCGTTTTCATGATGCGGTATCACGTTCTTAACCCGATTTTTTTGTGGAAGGCGATAACGAATTTGTGGAGAACGGTAGCTGCAAGAAAGCGTGTCGGCAGAATTATTCTGAAATATGTTTTTGAATTTTCAGGTCAACGCGGTTTGTTCCAAAAGTGGAACCCCGCCAACAAAATCTTCGGAGGGTGTCACCCGACCTTCAGCCCCATATGGCATGCATCTTAAGCGACACAGTTTATCTGCTCCTTCCACTCCGCCTATTGCGCATAATACTACTTCTCCTCTTGCAACGTCCGGTGAGAGCCTTGAGGACTCCTCATTTTCGGAATTTTTGCAGATATTATTGTTCGTCTGAATTGCGTTCACGTTGTACTTATTGAGATAGGCGGAAATTAATAATTCTCCTGACTGAGGATGATGGTCATTGTTTCTGACCAGGAAAATTTAAGCTGTATTATCGAACATTTATTTAACATCTGACATATTTTTGGAAGTACTGTATGTCGCATACAGGTGAACTTCCTCGACAATGAAATTCAAGGGAATTTCGTTGTCGAGGGACAACGATATTCTCCTTCGAGAGAATATCGTTGTTGGAAACCCATATAACATGGGCGAGAGCTCTACGCAACCCCCCAAAAAATATCGTTGTACAGTACAGAGAAAATCGTCGTTGAAGGCATCTCCGTAGAGAGAGTATACTTGCTTTATTATGACTCGTCAGTACCATTAAAATTCTTCGACGGGGAAGATCATCTGAGCCAATATTTCAAATCTGTCCACGAAAGATTGAGACTATCATTTCTTTAGGCACCTCAGGAACCCAAATTACTGTATGTCTTGACATATTATTTTTTAGGATTCAATCATCACCCTTGAGAACCCAGATACCCTTCATATGTTTTTAGCGTATAAGAACTGAGACACGGTCGATTTTTTTTATGGGAATGATAATCTCTGTTGATGGGTTTTTCATTGATGTCCTTGGGGATTTCTAGAAAGTATGAGATGAACGTGAAGAACGATCTTTTTTGACAGGTGAGGAATCAGCAGCTGTGAAACGTTCCGTGTCAACGGGCACTCCTGGTGCCCAACAGCAGCAAAGCCAAGGATACGCAGCATCTGGATCATCTTCGTCCTCATTATCATTGCCGAGTTGCCCGATCACCAGCACTCCAACAATCGCTGCAGTTTCTTCATCCGCTGTATCACCACTGATGAAGCACGTATCGCGATCTGCGATCATCAAGAGTGCCTCTGCATCTGGTCTATCTCTCGTTATACCACCTGGTAAAATATCTTTTGCACTTTGTTTCGGGGATTTTTTAGACCCAGAAAATCACTTGAAGTTTCAAAAATGTCTGAGCATTGAAAAGCATACGAATTCCTCTAAATGGCATTTCTATGAGTTTAACATTGTACTGACGTTTTTGAATGTTCCTTTGCATTGTGAATTATTTCTTCGGCTTCTTCTTATTCGAAGATGATCGTTACGTGCATGGACAGCCGTTGCCTTCCCCGGGTGGTGGATCCAGCACTGCGAGTTCTCGGGATCCTTCGCCTAGTCGTGAAGGTTCCCCTTTGATATCCTGTCTAAAACCACCCATCATTCTTCGTCGATCCCCTCAGGGATTCGGCTTCACTATGCAAGCGATCCCTGTCTATTGCGGGGATAACTCCGATTACTACACGGTTCATCATATCGTAAAGGTTCGTTCGGTCTCTTTTGCCACGTTCTCAAGACTGGTGAAATACATAGTTGACCTTGTGTCTGTCGGTATTTTTAGCATGTGAATTGTGGAAGCCCAGCGTTTGAGGCTGGTTTGAGGCCAGGAGATTTGCTGACGCATATAAATGGGGAACCTATTCATGGACGACTTCACCCGGAGGTCTTGAGCATGTTGCTTGCGGGCGGCGATAGCGTGACTGTGAGAGCCACTCCTTTGGAGAATACTTCGATCAGAACGGGTGGTAGACGACGTAGCTTATCGAAAGCGAAGCTTGCTCGTCCACACAGGAGACCGTATCGCAAGTGAGTTATGTCAGAGATTAAACGCGTTCGGGTTCAGTTTTTTTTTACATTTGGTTCTGTAGAATCTTGCAATGAAAATACCATGACGACACATTTTTCAGTACAACGAACTTTTTCTCAGCTCTCGGCAGAAAACCCATGTAGTACATATCAAAACAATCCCAAAAGAAGCTTCCCAATTCCCGTGTGGCCAAATATTTTGAGAAATTTCTTTTAAGAATTTCCAGTTAGAAATTTTCTGACGAAAGCAGACAGTCTGAAATTTCCGATCCCAAATGTGACAGATTCTGGTAGCATGGATGATTGAAGCTGTAATCAATGACAATCATGCTTCCAAGTGGTTCTACGCATCATCCTACCAAAATGAAGAAATTGGTGAAACTGATGGAATGCATTGGATCTAATATTTTCAGAAGATCACTCAGTTTTTAAAACCATAATAAAACTTCTGAGAATGCAATAAAAGCAAGATCTAATTCATCATAGGCAGTTCTAATGTAAAATTGTTTTCCAGTACAGTAATTGCTTTTGAAAATTTTGTTATTTTATAACAATTTATTCTGTACAAAAACTTTTCTGAAGTCCCCAAAAGTTTGTCGTATTGAGATTTTAATGTATTTATTTTTCAGGGGTACTCATCACAGAAGCCGTCGAGACCCGCGTTCGTCAGTTTCCGGCGTGAATTCCGGACTCCTTGGTCACTACAGTCGCGCAACATCCCCGGGCCGGAATGGGTCAGTTGTCGCTGCAGGTTCTCCTCACCACGCGGCAACTTCGGGTCCCCACTCACTCCACGCAATTCACGGACAACCCGCACCTTCAGGGGCGCAAATCACCATGCATCATCACCATCCCGCGCAGCTGTTGAACCAGGGTGTTGGAGTGCATCACCACCACCTCCTGCAACACCCTCATCACGTGCATCCAATGTCTGGTCATGCCCAAGGGTTTGCAGCTGGACCAGGTGGCGTTCCTCAAGCTCGCCCGCGAAAGGGTTCGTCGTTGTTGAGAAAATTGAGCAGCAAACGGGCGTCTGCAGAGTTTCACCACCAGGTGCGTGATTTTAAAACTGCGAACGTCAGTTTTCGTGTGAGCCGCTTGCCTTACTTTTGAACCCTCTCGCACCAAATACGTACGGAATTTTATTTTGAAAAAACATTTTAACCAATGACTGGAAATGCGTGAATTTTGCTACGTTTTGGCCTGTTCTTGGACTGAGCCTCTTGCGACACTCACGACATACACTATTTTTTCTTCAAACAAAACACGCGTGAGACAATTTCTGCTTAATCTTTGCCGAAATTCAGATGATTTTAGAAATCGTGGCACAGGTATTGTATTTATTTCATTTTAATGAGATCATGCATCGGTCAAGTGAGTCCTGTTTTTTTGAGAAGACACTGTTCACCTCGTCCACCGGTTATCATTTGGAATCTTGATGCAATTCCGTGAATTTTTTTCCATTCGGGAATTTTATTTTATTTTTTCAAAATTCATTTGAATTGTCGAGTTTCAATAGTAAAAGAAACGCTTTCGGTGACTTGTAACGATGATTACGGACAGGGTTGGGTTTGTGTAATGGTTGAATGGTCGGAAACGGATCTCGTTCCACACTTTTTAATAACCTTTTACTTTTTTCCAATTAATAAAATTGCTTTGAGGAGAAGGTCGAGTCGCCTCAGCCGGAGAGTGAATCCCCAGAAGCATTTCGTCTCTGACGATGCAAGTTTGGCTCTTGAACCCCGAAACCTGAGATTTCCAACTTTTTTGCACGTTTCTCCTTCCAGGGTTTTTTCCATGTTCTTATTCTGCATGATTTCATTTTTGGTGATGGCTGATATCAAAACTTGCTAGTTCTTCGAATAGTTTTCATCCGTATTCGACTTATTTTTGACATCAGAGGCATGCGGGAATTACGTTTCGCTCTGTGTGGCATGTACCGTATTAGTTAGTTTACAGGTGCTGTTCGGTCTAAAATACAGTATATATATTTTAAACCAATTTTCTTCGAATCCACTGGGAAAGCGAATGCGACGATAGTTGCTTTTTTTGTCTAGAATTATTTTGTCCAGATTTTTCCTTCTCATTTGAAAGATTAATATTTTGCATTTTGCGAGGATTTTTGAGCGCGGTTATGAAAGATTTTTACTGTGCTTTACACAATAGTAATTCCCATCACGCGAGTACGCACGTGTCTAGATGAGTTTCGGTTTTGCTGGCCAATTTTCATCAAAATGTGCGAGTGATTTATATTCTCAGATCTATGGTGTTATGGATAACGTATGGTCAAATTTGTCAAGAGCTTTTTCGGTAGCAAACAGCCCGTTTTATTGGAATCTGGCCTGAATGTATTTTGAAGTAGCTGTTGCTGGGAAGGATTAGCCGCTGAAGTTGTCGACAGTGTTTCTATTTTGTTTCGCGGCTTCGTTAGATTGGTTTCTTTCTGTCTATGTCTCGGTGTATACATGGTATCTTTCTTTCCATCTTGTACAAAAAATGGCCTCCCCGCCGTTTGAAAAAAAAATCGAACAAAAATGCCACTGTCGCCGAAACTCGGAACGCTTTGCGGATTCACTCGCCGGGAAGCAGATGAGCGTGACGGGAACTGCGTGCACGTCGCCTTCGCTGTCGTTGATTAAATCCACGTTGCCGTTGCGACGATCGATGTCTTCTCAGGAACCCACTGGAGATTTGGGAGCTGGATCCACGTCGTCGTCTTCGTCGTCCGCGTCGGGTTCATGTCATTCATTGCCCGGAGTTATTTCGGGTTTGTGCCCGCATCAGGTCATGCAGCGTGGACACGTGCTGCACAATCACGGCTACCCGACGTTGCCGCATCATCCGCACGTCCACGCGCATTCGGACGGTTCGAGTGGTTCTTCGTCACCGTCGAGCTCGGTTCCTAATTCTCCTGCTATGTCCGGATCATCTGCCGGGTAGGCTCATCTTCATTGCTTCTTTTGAAGTAAATTGCTTAGCTGAATCTGCCAAATTCAGCGTATCATCTTGCCTTTTTCCCCGAAAATTCGTGAAATTCACGGTGCAGTACAGTATTTGCATTGATTTTCCTTTTATCCGATATTTTATTTTATTTTTGTGTGTTCACTCACTGTTCCGATGACAACTCCTCGGTCCCATTATAGAATTCGCCGTGCCATATGTTGCCTTTTTATTTTGACTCGTCAGAAAAAATTTGGGAATTCAATGCATTGTTCTATCGAATCTTTTTGCATTCGTAGTACGTAATTTGAATCATCAACTGCCGTATGTAGTCGAGTACGACGCGCACCTCAATTTTTCGGCATAGATGTTGCCCAAAAATGTATCCCTGTGCATGACGCATACCCAAGTTTTAGCTTGATTAAAGTGTTCATTTCTTCTTCGAGTATTGGAGCTTAACGTGATAGTAATCGAAGCAAAAACTTAAAGCATTGTAATGGGATAAGTACCATTTATAATTCCCTGTTCATAATTTTATCCTTCAAAGACTTACTTATGACTAGCACCACTGATTTTCGTTTTTCGAAATATGTATACAGTACCCGTATACCACGCGCACCCGACTTTTCTGCCTTACTTTTGCAGAAAAATGTGCGCGTGGTACTCGGGTGAAATACAGGTGTTTTGATGCGTAAAAAGTTTTTCGAGAAGATTAGTAAAAGGTTATAAATGTGTGGACAAAAATTATTGGTGCCTTTGGGAGTGTTCGCAAAATTTCCTTGATGAACAATCGTGGGAAGGATATTTTGGTGCACAATGGCGCTGGATGAAATTATTCAATGTAGAGTGAATCTCAGTTGTAATACCGTATGTGTACGTTGTGGCGAATTTGTACATGAGTGGTGATTTTTTGCATTTTAGGCGGTTGCACAGACCGTCGTCGTTGCACGGCCTCAAGCACAAACTACAGAAATCTCTGCACACATCGCGCCGGAAGTCAGTGGGCCACATCCCATTGTCTCCACTGGCCCGCACTCCATCTCCGAATCCTGCCCTCGGTGCCTGCAATGTACCTGGCTGTCCGGGCGCCTTTGTGGTCCAGCAAGTCCCACCGCCGTTGAATCCACAGCTCTTGCACCACTCGCCGCCGTCCTCGGGCTCAACAACCCCGTTACCATTACCTTCACCTACAGCCGCCACTGCTTGTTCCAACACGCGCAGTCCATCCCCACTCGCCATGCCGTTCCAGCAGTCGGTCCAGTCTTTCAGTCCGGGCTCCAGCGTGTCTCTGGCGCCAGTGTCCGCAAAGAAAACGTTCACGCGACCGAAGTCTGCTGAGCCTGGTCACGGCGGCTGTGTCAGCCCACCGCATGGCGGCTCGTCTCCGTTGTTACGGCGGGCGCCGCCATCGCCTCTCGCTCTGAACTCTTCGTCGTCGTCTTCTTCTTCTTCCTCATTGAATCCGAGGATACAACCGCAGCCGCAACCTTTACCAACAGTTCTTGTTACTGCGCAGTCTCCTCCCAGCTCCGTGTGTTCGCGTGCCTCGTCTCTTACTCCGCAGTCGTCGTCGGAAAAGAAACCTGGCGACGAGAAGCCCGACAGCACCAGTACGAGTGACAGCGACACTGAGTCTGGAGGAAGCTCGTGCAGCACTTTACGGATGGATGTTGCGCGGAAAGGGTCGACGGATGCGAGTTCGTCGTCATCGACGACGGCAATGGACTCAGATCCGAAAAGCCCGAAGCGATCGGCGCAGGAAAAGCGTGAACTTTTTAAAACTGGTCCGAAATGAAGCGCGTCGAGCGGGAGGGAAAAATTCAAGAGCATTGCAAGTTTCAATGAGTTGTTTCACCAAAAACCAATTACTGGCAGAATGAGTTTGTGCAGAGTTGTTAAGATCAGTGAGCTAGCGATTTGCATTTAACGAAGTTTCTTGAGTTTATATTCACAGGAAGTTGAAAGAATTTCTTTGAATGAACGTCTTAAATTTCATTATTGAATTTTTCGATGGCGAGGTTTGACATGATTAAATGTCGTGCCACGTTTTAGTTGGTCAAGGAAATTCTTCGCCCATATTTAAGTGGACTACAGTCGCAATAATCGTGAAATTCCAACCTTCTTACATTGCATTAAAATCAGCTTTTTCTTCATGGTGGAGGCAAAAAAATTGGAACTTCAATGCAGCAAACTTTCACTTCGAGTACTGTATTACAAAATTTCGTAGTAGTTCTCTAATATAATGGATTAATTGTTACCGTACGAATAGAAAGCTGTTCTCAAGCCTGGAAGTTGTTCATCGAGACTGCGTACGCACGGGTATATCAGCGAGAATCGAAATATGCGGAGTTTTTAAAGATCACTGAATGCATCCATTTTGTTTGAAAACTTGAACAATGCAAGTATGACTTGAGAAACTGAACGACTGTAGCGGTATCGCGTTTTAGATTCAGCTTAGACTTTCTTGAAACCAGAGGAAGCAACACCTGCGAGCAGAGTTGGTGCATCTTGAAATCATCAAATTTTGGTTTTATTTCCAAAGAAGGCAACAACGCAGAAGTAATTTTCATTCAACAATTTTGTTCCATAAAAAAGTCCACATTCAAGCTTCTTTGTCCTCAAAGCCTCCATCTTTTTGCTGGACTTGAGGGAGACTGAAACTTCCGTAACCCCCGCGGAA
The DNA here is from genome assembly GCA_905338405.1 of Notodromas monacha. NCBI lineage: Eukaryota > Metazoa > Arthropoda > Ostracoda > Podocopida > Cyprididae > Notodromas > Notodromas monacha. Next base: position 47,852 of record CAJPEX010000918.1, read on the forward strand.
TAGGGTCTGTGGGATTTGACGTGCTGAGAATCCAAAATGCCCATTTCTCAATCCGGGAAAATTTCTTTGATTTGCTCCCTGGACATTGCTGTTTGTTATAGCAAAAGGATCGGGTCTTTGCTGTGGCTGCGTTTCTTGAAATATGTTCTGGAAATTCCTGGTTGGTGATGAATTTTGCTGCAACTGGTAGGAATTACCTTGGAATCCTTGCTGAGGGGTTTGTTCAAACTGCTGACCTCCCTGATCGAAGTTCGCTGAATAACCTGTAAGACGTAACATGAAACCCTTAATTGTCTGTTCAAACAAAATCAGTTACTCAGTTGCAATTTTTACCGGGGAGTTGCTGAAGTTGTGGGAACTGACTAAACCCAGGATTCAGTTGCTGAGCACCAAGCAAATTTGTTGGTAATCCAAGGCCTGAAAGTAAATTTTATCCGGGAATTAAGATTAAATTCAAGCTTGATACGATTCTGTAAAATCTGTTCTTCGTTGTTGCAGATTCACTAACAAGTTTTAAATTTTTACAATTTTTGAAACTAGCGCTGATTAATTGACTCACCTAAACCTTGATAACCCAAGTTGAGTCCTCCGAAGTACCCAAGTTGCTGCCTTCTTTGCTGTAGCAAAGCATTGTTTAGAAGAGCTTGCTGGTAACTGAGTTGTTGATAATTCGGTACACCAGCCAGACTTAAAAGATTTTGGTTGCTGTAAGCAATGGTGTCATCAAACCCTGTTGTGCCCTGTGTCCCGATATTCCTCCGGTTCGAATCCTGATCATTAGGATAATAAGTCGGGTAGCCAAAATTATGTTGTTGCTGTGACCCGTGCAGAAGAGCAATTTCATTCAATCCTCTGGGCAACAAGCCGAAAGAAAATCCGTTGAATTGTGGCTGCAGGTGTTGCTGTGGGAATCGTGTCGCTTGATACTGCGGAAGTTGTCCCAAATGGTTTCCTTGAAGTTGGATTTGTGCTTGTGGCTCGCTTGCTTCCTCTGTGGCTGGCTCTTCGTCAGCAACGTTTTCGCAGCATAGAACAAAATCACTGTCGCAACCAACCTTTAAAAAAATTATTCATTTTAAAATTTTGCTGGAGAATTTCAACTTGAATGTTTTACTCGATCATGGCTCTCGACGGGATTTTTGCAAGCTGCTTGGATCGGCTTGCAGTAGCATCGTTCCTCGTCGTAATTTTCTTCTTCAGCCACTGACGTTTGTTCCGAAACTGCATGCTCTGTTGTTGTTTCTTGCTGCGGCAGTGCTCTCCCTCTTTGGCCATTCTCCCTTGATCAAAAACAATATCGGTAAATTAAGCTGCGATCAACAGATAGCATTATAGCCACAAAAACTTCGAGCAAGGAAAGTGTTTTAATTCCTCAATTGAGTTTTTATGCTGTTGAATCCCGCTTTTGTTAAAAGAAATCCGTTTTGAGTGGGATTTACATCATTATTATTTATTTTTTTTTGAAGTATGACTTCATCACTGTCTTTAGTCCTCTCCTAGCCGGAATTTACCGCAAAATACTGTTCGATTTGTTGAAAAATTACGTTCCAAGATTTATGTTAGATTCAAAGAGAAACATTCTTACTGTTGGAGTTGTCTGTGCCTCGCTCCTCGCGCAAAGAAAGCACTTGTTGGTTGCATCTGTATGTTTCTCGATGTAACTTCGTTGAATCCGAGAACAAACAGGAAGCTCAGAATGCTTATCCACATCAGTTTAGTTGAAGGAAACATTTCTGAAACTTGAAATTTGGAATCTTCATTAATATCCAGGAATGAATTTTAGAAGATTGAACTCCCGACAAGAACACGTCACTGGGGTTTCTCTCCGTCAAGCCGCACCCGCATGTAGGAAACCAAATTTTGTTGTAGCGATGGTACTTGCTAAAATTCCATGATTTTTTTTTTCTTCACTTTTTCACTGAAAATCACAGATCTCGTGCTTGGTGGGATAAGTTTTCTCCTCGGATGCTTGTCCACAAATGACTTGGAGACGCAGAAAGCCTCGGGGTATTCGATTCCCGAACGCTGGTTTTATTGTGTATTGTGAATCCTGTATCAAATCAACGGATCAAGCAACAGATCATTGCACTATTCCCCCATCCAAATGTCTGGATTTGGTAACAGCGGAATCTTTCATGTCAATGAACAATGGATTCAGGAAACTTGTTGGTTGAGGCCCCATAACCGTTGAAGTTTGATTCCTGGAACAATGCACCTTGCACTTGCTGGGTTTGCGTCACAGTATTTCCCCCATGTTGCTATATCCTGCTGGCGGGAAAGATCCAAGAAAAGAGAAACTAGACTTTTTTTTTATACAACTGCTGGCTATCTTGATGAAAGGTTCTCCAAGTGCAGTTCATTCCTCTTTATCCCAGCTTTTGTTTAGTTGTTGGAAAGATATTCAGGAAATGACTCAGGAGGGGCTTGGAAAATAGTTGCATAGTTTTCAGTGAGGTGACATGGATGCATTCAGTGATTTTCTTTGAACGAGAGCCGCTCTCTCGAAAATGCATTATTTCTGATCCATAGCAGTGGGTCAATCCGAATGACATTTACCCGTTTGTGTACGCAGTCCATCAGACGATCTGAGAACAATCGACAAAAATCTAGGTGCGAAAATTTCATCATGGAATGAGAGCAAGCTGTCAATTTTATTCGCCAGGTGATTGAGACAATGTGCGCACCAGTTTTGAAAGTGGTACTGAACATCAGAAAAAAATGTCTGTTGATTCTTTCTTCCTTTCAGATCTCGTGCTGACCATTGTACTTGTTATTTCCAATACCATCTTTTTGACGTAGTGGTTGCACTGAACTCATGTCTTGGAAATATTAGTTACCGATGCTCCAAGGTCGCAGAAAGAGAAAAATACTTTTCATCGTGAAAGATAACGAAGTATCATTTTTATGTACGTTCTGAGTAGTCCAGTACCATTAGAGCTTAGCGTTGAAATCTTCAATGTTCACGTGTAATAAAGCCGATTTGAATCTTTAAGACCTAGTTTAGGTGTGGATTTTTGTGTATTTTGTGATCATCCCGGAAGTCTGGTTTTTGGTCCGTTAATGGGTATGTTCCCTAATCGTGTTGATTCCTGATGGAAACGAAACAATGCTTCAATGTACATTTGTTTCAATCCCAGCTCTTGAGGTTCTGAAATTCGGAGCTTTTTTTTTGTGTGAATACAATGGTTGGAACAGCACAGGCTTGTGAGTATTGAGCGGAACAATTATCAAGCAGCCTTGATGTAGAACTGAATTATGAGAAGAAAACTGCCCAATAAGGCTTTCTTCAGTGTGCGGAAAAGCTCGTCAGCCGATCCTAATTCGCATTTAAAAGCAGCTTCACCTGGAGAGGTGAACGGGGCGAAAACATTTCGCGTTGTTGGTGACCGCTGTACGCACCAACAAACCCTCAATTCAATTGAAAGTCCTAATAATCGTGCAATCAATCTCAGCTTTTTCTTTTTTTTTTACTGCAATGTTTGAATTCCGGAGGAACTTGGGTTTTTCGGTTAATCTCTTATGAGTTGCGCTTCAACTCATGTCTTCGTGCGCGCTTTTTTAATGTTTTTTTTTTAAGAGAGTAGTGGAGATGGCAAGATTGATTGCCATAGGCAAAATTTCTTCGCGTTTTTAATTTAAAGGAATTTGATCATTTCCGAAATCAATCAAATCAAGCTTCATTTTATTTTGTAATGACCCTCGAGAATCAGTGGATTAGACACCGGTGAGGGTAAACGGAAGCATGTCGGAGAATGAGATGTAATTTTTTTTTTTCCGCCGGTCAGCTGGGTATTTTTCAATTCGCGAAAAACATTTGTCTCGCTTGTTTTTTGGCGTTGTGTGTTGCACCAGGTTTCCAGTTACCCGTGATTGATGTTATGTTTTATTGACAGGAGAGTGCTTGTGAGAGAGGGTGGGGTCGGACTTGGTCGAGGAGCGCTTCGATGTGAGCGAACAAGGATTTTTAATCGGTCCGTTGATCATTTGAATGTTCATAATGTTCGGGGGGGAAACCTCGGGTTTTATTTTGATTTGTGGTGAGTTTTCAGTGGCCCGACTTGTCCTGCGAGACTAAGGGAAGACTTGGAGCAGGTTGAAATAAAATGAATCCAAGGTTTCTTCTGACATCCACATCACGAGTGCTTTCTTTACCGTCGCCTTTCATCTGGGACATTGTTTCACGCTTGCTGTTGTGTCCGAGTTCTTTAGATTAGATGGACGTCAAATGGACTTATTAAACGCCCGATGAATCTACATTTGTAAATTTTTTTTTAATCCCAAGGACATGTTCATGAAAATGAAACCTCGACTGCGACTTTTCATGTGAGACCAAGGGTGAGTTGCGATCTGGTATTGCAGGTATGAGAAAGGAACCCTTTTTCTCGTTCTTCTTGCAAAAATTCACATTAATTCTGTTACTTTTCAATCTCGTTTAGTAGGGACACATTTTGTCAGTTTTGTGAACAGCTTTTCATGCAAGTCGCGGAATGCTGAACGACGGATCCTTCTTGGCGTACAAAACTTCTTCATGAAGGGTCAGTGATTTTTTTTCTTCAAAACGCTGCCGGTTGTGTGGGGTATCTCGAGATTATTAAGACATGCGAAAGCCGTTCTGCTCGCATGCGATTCCGACGAAGTTCATCCCTGTGCTTGGAAAACATTTAGGTAAATGGTTGGGCCCAAGAAAGTGAAGCGTTTGTTAATGGTATTCTTCATTTCAGCAGATATACATGGCCCTGGTGCGTGAACTCTGGACGTGGAGTTTTCAACTGTCTTGGGATCTTCGAAGTAGCACAAATCGTGAAGAAGTTGACGAGCATTTTGTCCTGCCCAAGAAAACTTCCAGTGAATTCATGTTCAAATAATCTTGTTACAAAGAAACTTCTGGGGGGTTGAGAAAAAGTCCCTGTTGCCAGTTTTTCAAAACTGATGTCTGGAAAATTTTTTGATTTCAGGCCTGTCTATAATCAGTAAGATCTTGCTTTTCTGGCATTCTCATTTTGTATTAATGTTTAAAAGGCTGAGTGATCTTCTGAAAAAATTTTAGCTTCAATCATACATTCCATCAGTCGCATCAATGTGTCCATTCTGGGAGGATGTTATTTGGAACCACTTAGAAGCATGTTTGTCACTGATTGCAGCTTCCATCCATATTACAAGAACCAGTCACTTTTTGGTATTGGAAATTTCAGACTGTGCCTGATGAGTGATATCTAAGTCAGGAAATCTCGACCTGGAGAATCTATTGAAGACATTGCTCAGAAAATTATTTTGTACTGGAATTGGGAAAATTTTTATGAGATTTTTTGAACATTTATTCTTTTGACTTCCTATAGGGACTGGAGGAAAATTTTCCTATTCTGAGAAATTTGTTGTAAGCAGATTTTACTGTTCAGTATATATATATCAGCTATGATGATATCCTTTGCCTTGCTCTCTTTGATCAGGTTGAGTGCTGCTGTTGGCCAAGACTAGACTACGTCATCAAGCTGCTGAGCTTGTTGATTTTCACTGCTTCCCGACCGAGGTTTCCAACCCCCTCCGGCGTGGCAATATCATTCTGTTCCGCAGAACTCGTGTGTAGTGGGTACAACCCGACACAAGACCCCGTGTCCCCACGGCCCGACCGTGATCAATCATTCAATCAGGATAGCCCTGTTGGTGAATGGATCACCCGGGCGGGAACCCAGTGGATGTCCCCAAGCTTCTGATTCCGCGCCCTGGAATCCATCAACAATTCTGGGTTCGAACCAGACAGATTCTGAGGGGACCCTTCGAACACAGACAAATTCTGTAGGCAATGTAAGGCAGAAATGTCAGACCTGACGATTCGAGACTGGTACAATTTTAGACGATAACAATTGGCTACAGAGACAATTTGAGACAGGAACAATTTTCAAAGAGAAACAATTGTCTTTTACGCAGACAATTCCAGCCTGCAAAAATTAAGAGATAGGGACATTTTTAGGCAGCAAGGATGAGAGATGTGGAAATTTTAGGAGACAGTTGCAAAGGAGCATGCAACTGAACCCCCACCATTGCTGACACGAGACAGTTCTGTGGAAAAGAAATGTGCACAATTGTCATTTTAGGGAGTCAAATGACCATATGGGGAATGACATGGAGCGCCATTCACTTCTGTCTCAAATAATTCAATAAAAAGGTTCTCAAACTGTTTATTTCTCAAATTGCACATTTCTCAAATTGTTCATGTCTCAAATGGTCCTCGTCTCTAAATGTTCATATCTCAAATTGTCCTTGCCTCCAAACGTCTCTCTTTCTCAAATTGTGCAACTAAGCATGCTTCTGTCTCAAATTGTACTTGATCCAATTCTGAGGCTGGCGTATGTTACAGTATTGGTTTTCCATGGACTGCTTTCTGTATTTCTTATATTGATCTAAATTGCATGTTTGTCCTCTTTTTTGCGAATAGATTTTATTTCAATAAAATAAATTTCAGCCCACAGGATGGGCTTATTTGAAGCTAGTGTGTTTGAATAACATCTTTTTTGTAATGAAAAAAGAGTGATCGACTTTTTTACCGGAGTCTTGGATTTTCTTTTATGCAAGTACCGCCGTAAATATGTAACTATGCTCCGCGAAAATAATGACTCGCGGTCAAATATCGGTGGCTCGAAATCTTTCATTTGTTCCATGTTCATTCTTGTTCAGGTGATATGAACGTAAGCAGAAATGTGTGCAATTTTATTCAACTTCGTACATCTAGAAAGGGAGTGTTAGGCTGACTTATAATTTCAAAATAACCCTCTGTACTAGCCTACATTTCATGTGTCTGCAGCCTGAAACAGAGCATACAAGAAAGAAATGACGTTTAGTGTGGGAATAATTAAATGAACTCATCTTTCTTTTGACTTCGAGGAAAGATGGGGGCTAATAATAAGCTGGACTTGTTCAGGAACGAAAGTCGACAATGCAGTTTATAATGTGTCTCCTATTCGATGATGACGTGATTCATGGTTTGAGGCATAATATTCGCGTGAGACTCATTTTTCAGGATAAATCTGTGAAAATAATTAATGCTTATTCGCCGCGTTGGAAGATGGGCGTACTACGTAATAGCTTTCTTACCTGAACTGCATGTGGACTCCCTTTACACTAAACTTGCTTAAGGCGATATTCCCTGTATACTACACAATTTTTTTTTTGGTCTTGACAGAAACCCTTAGGCTGCAATGGTAAGTGCCTCTCTCTATATACTGTACAAGGAAATTTTTTCCGCCTTCTTATATCTCTAAAATTAATTCTTCCCTTGGAGCAAAAGAGTGCTAGAAGCAATTGATTTTTCGAATTTTTGAAATTAAGTAAAATTGTCGCCTTTTGCTGATGGTCAATCTCAGGGCCGCTGCCTTTCTTTGAACGTGACCTTTAATTTTTGTTTTTTTTCGTCCTTTTTCATTTAGATTTAGTGATTAATTACTTTTTCCTTCCATTTCAATTCTTGTGGGCATCATATCTTACCTAGTCCAGAGTGCCTTGTGTTGAAACTGTATCATTTATAGAAATAACTCGTAGTTGGCAGATTCAAGCGAAATTCTGGTCTTTTTGCATACGAGAGAGGTGTTCTGTGAGGAATTTTTTTAAAATGGAAATGGGGTTATTTCACTTCGTTGTGTATGGTTTTTTTTTTTTATCCGACACTGCTTCAAAGAAGCGCCTCATCGTTTTCGTTTTTGTGAGCGAGACTTACTCATTTCATCGGGTGAATCGCTCTTGAATGATGAAAATTGATGATTCTTTCTCCTAGGGAAAAAATACCCAAGAATGCTTCTCATCGGCGTTCACCAGCGGGGTTTACAAGGGCCACTCGAGGTTCTGGGCCGTATTCCCCTTCTGAAACCCTGGCGAGTTGACTTCCTGAACCGTCGAGAGCTTGTTTCTTGGCGACCTTCCAGAGTGGGGCGTTGCGGCTGCTAAGATTAATTTTGCAAATCCAATAACAGGGGAGAGAAGGGAATGCTGGTTTTGCTTACCGAGGGACAGCCATTAATTCCCGGGGCCGGTTGTTCAAATACTTGTTTTCACGGGAGGTTCCATTAGGCAGATTGATGATTGGGTGCGGATTTACTATCTTGCTTGATTTATTGGGATGGACTCCCGACCGCTGAGCTGCTAAATTAAGAAGGGGAATTGGAACAGCTCGAAAATTCTGTTCCGATTTACGATATCGAGCCCGGAGCAAGAAATTCTTGACAATATTCTTGCTGTCTGGTATACAGCAGTAGAATCTCGTTATGTCGAATCTCCTGATGAGGAATTAATGATTGCAACGACTTCGTTTGTTTTTTGGTCCCTGTTCAATAATAGCCGCAAGGTTATTTCAATTTCGTTTTAACGAATTTTCGCTTGTGACGACCTTTTGTCAGATCACGAATGATTCTAACGAGATCCTACTGTAAATGAATATCGCATGGTTCTATCTTCACTTTGTTTGAAAGTCAGTGTTGTTTTTGAGAATAACCAGCTAGGAATTATTCTGAGAAAATGAACTCTCATACGGAGGATAAGTTTATTTTAGAGCAAAACGTCCCAAAATATTCAGTCAACATCTGTGATTGATTTAAAATACCTGAAAAACATAAAATCAGTAGTCCGATAATCCGTAAAATGTGTGCTTATCTTTCGAAATCAAGAATTCCGTATAGATTTCCGATTTTTGATATTTAACCTCATCAGCACTCTATCTACCAAATAATTTACTAAATTATATCGGGACACATAGTATGTCTTGTATGTAAAAACAAAATCATCGGAGTTTGTGACAACGATGCTTGGCTTCTTGACTTCAAAGAAATCTGATGAGTTCAACTTGAACAGGCGCATTTACCCCCATGTGTACTTCACTGTAAATAATTTAAACAAGTATTACATGTACCTATCGTAAAACAGATCCAAAGCATATAATTTACGACAGTTGAAAACAGCGTCGAAAAATTTTTAAATTCGTGGATTCGGGACATCAGAGGGGAAACAAAATTCAAATTTTTGCCCTGTTGGGTTTTCAACGTCGAAAAAGCTAGGATTGCGATTTTGTTCATCAAATGGACTTTTCATCAAATTCGGATGACTATCCTTTGAATATTGGTGTAGAAATTATATCTGTCGGGACTTGATGGGAGTCGTGATGTCACAGTTGAAACATGCTTGCATAAAAAAAAAATTGAAAATTTCCTGTGCCGGAAGAGAGAAGAAATTTTATCCACTCAACCGCACATACACAGAAATGCAAATTCAGAGGAACAAGAAAACAGCTTGTAAATTCATTCCCCCTTTTTGGCTTCAAAGCGAACCCCTCTGAAATGCAAATGCGACACAGCGTTCATCACCTCCTTTCTTATCAATTCACCCTCACGATCCGCATTCAGAACCCAAGATTTCAACTACTGTACATGTCTTTCAGATTGGCTGCTTGATAAATTAGCTTTTTTTATTTTTTCAAGGTTTTGGAGATCAGCATTTTGTGTTGATTAAAGACAGTATATAGGCGGTTGTACACAGAAGTGTTGAAGATTGCCATGATTAATGCCTCGAGCAGTACAGTAATTAGAGATCAAAAAGGTGCAATGACCACTTACACTCACAACCTCCGAATATTACTCCCACCGCATCTTTTTACTCCAAAAAGGTATTTAAACCATCCAGATAAAAATTAATTTCTCTCAGCTCCTTCGAGTAGTGAATCTCTGCGCAAAGATTTTTTAAGAGCAGTAGAGCAAAACAAGAAACGTTTTTTTGAAAAACGATTTTTAATAAATCCCACCTAAACAATGCTATGAAAATCTTGGTAGGCAGTTTGAAGTTGAACACAATACAATCAAATTCAAGGGACCAAAAAAATTCGATGCAGAGAGAAATTCGTTGTATAGAACCCCTTCAACATTGGGAGAGAACCCTAGCCTAAGGGACCAAAAATATTAGTTGCAGAGAAAAAATTGTTATAGGCAAGATCATTGTAGAAAGAGTTGAGTTGTGATCAATTTTCAGTATTCAATACTGTGAATTTGTTCTTTAGGCTGTTCTTTCATTATTTCTCTTGAATTTTTCAGAATACGAGTTTTGCTCCCAATTTACTGCGTCTTGTCTTGGAAGGAAGCAATTTTTACTGCACACAGGAATGACAAAAATTGTGCATCTAAGAGAATCACGGATGTCTGCAATCAAGGAAATTTCTCAGACAATTCTTTATTTTATTGTTGGTAAAATATTAGTGCAGCATTTTTTTGTGTGGTATTCTGCTGGGATTTTTAAAAGATGATTGTAAAAGGACAGTAAAAGTCTAAAAAATCCTGATTTTTCCGCAATGCAATATCTCCTGTTAAAAAAGCATTAGTTCATATTGACAAACACTTCAGCCTTCTGAAATGAAAGTTTTCTGAAAACGGTATTTATTTAGGTGCTTATGTCATGAGTTTCAAGAACAAAATCAAATTAAAGTATGCGATTTCTGCTTGATCAGCTGAATTTCAGGTTCAAATTCCGCAGCGCTCTATTGACAAATACTGTACTTTTTCAGATCTCGAAAATTGTATGACTCATAAAAAAATTAATAATAATGCTGCTCATTCTGGCCCTGGCGGAGGAACATCCACCAGAGTTGCTACTGTTCACCTCTGCATCACATAGCAGCACAACCCCCACGATAAGCAACCCCTTTTTGCTTTAAACATCAAGTGGCTGTTGCTGGGATGCTCTGCGGCCCCTGAATAACAATGAAAGGCAGAATTGCATTAACTGGAGTGCTGTCGTCGCGGCGTTTGCAAGGAAACACCTTGTGTTTGGATTGTGTTACACTGCCGCTTCAACCGCGATATTTTCTCTGCTGACGAGGAACTGCCGGGGGTTGACGGGGAGAAAAGGGGGGAAGGGGTTTGGCTTCGTTAACCAGAGCGTGGCGCGCAATTTAACCCCCTCGAGCGTCGTCGAGAAAAACACCACATGACGTGTGGAGCGAAAAAGAAGGGTGTGAAAAGGACGAGGGGGGGGGGGGAAGAGTGAGAGAAACCCCCGAACCTTTGATGAGGATCAAACAAGCTTCACTTGCTGCTATGGTTCTGGCACGAAAGGGATGTTCATGGCGGGAACCAGCGGAACCCTGAAGGGTTCGAACCAGTAATTCGATTCCAGTTTGGAATTCGGGTAGTTATATACTGGTCCGGAAACGTGGGCGGAGGTACTTTCCGAATATTATTTTGATATATTTTCGCGCGGAATTATTCAATTTTGAATCGAATTCGCAGCATATGGAGCCCAAAATCGGAGGAATCTAATGTCCTTCGCAGTTGACAAGTATCATCATCTATTATTTAAAAAAAAAACAGCAGTTCAGTCACATTTTTCGCTCGTCAGTCGTCACTCAAAATTATTTACTACGATTTTGCAGAAATTGGTGTCATCATGTACAGTAAACAATTCTTAAATGATGAGGACATGTGAGGTACTGCATATCAAATACATCTGATTTTTCTGCGACTTTCATGATATGGCTTCCGAGGAAAACTCTTTCTTCAAAAAGAGATTCAGATGTTCACTGCTGCTGCATATTCTTCATGTGTTTTCGTCTGCGTTGAAAACGGATTTGAAACCAAAAATAAAAAATAGAAAGCTTTCGAATGTGACGATGATGAGTTTTCTTGAAAATCTTATGGATTGATGAGTGAATGGCTTTTTAAAACGTACGTTTCTTTTGAATATCATGTGGAAGCGGTTAGAAATAGTTTCAGACGACATTTTGCGCCGGAATATGCAAATCATACTGTCCTCATTGCTCCTATTTTCACATCAGTGCCATTCTCAGACAGGGTTAGCATCGAGACTTCCCTCGTCGACAATATTTCCGTTTTTGAAACGACACTCGAAGTATAGTCGACACTGAACAAGACGATGTGTCATTCTTAGTTTGCTTACCACTTGAAGTCTCCCAGGGGAAAAACTACGGCATTTTTGACTGACTGACCGTGGGAAAATCTGTGACGTTTTTCCACGCCAGTTAAGATCCCATTTGGGTCCGTGCTGTGCATGTAACTTCGCTGTGCTGTTCTTCATTCCATTTGCTTTTCTTAAGAAATGCAAGAATAATTAAAATTAACTTTCCTTGCAATTACCATGCATAGTAATAGTCATCTGGAATATTTGCAGAAATCTTTCTTTGCGGTTAAAAAAAAATATTAGTTCGTTTCCTCGAGGAATTTATTGCCCTCTCCCACATGGATGAAATGAAATTTAGAGCTAGAGATCAGATTCAGATTTGTGCGCTAAGTTTATTTTGAATTTTCTTCAAAGTCTGCCCAAAAATTTTGCATGCAGTTGAAATATTTTGAATGATTTTTTAAAGTTTGTGTTCGATTTATTTTTTCGAGTGTGCTTGTATCATTCATTCTTCGTCCCCCAAACTCTGAAAACCCTGCTTTTGTTCGTTATTCTCATTTGACGCAATGATGGACGAAAAAAGTTGAATCTACACGACTTGAGTATAAACATATCTTGAGCCTTTGCTGCTATGATCTTGAAAATAAACCAATAATTCAATTTTATGAATATTGCAGTCCTTTGGGACTGAAAACAACTTCGAAGGAATCCCAATTAGTCGCTCTCTTACTTCTGATAAACACCAATGAGTGTCTTTCTTGATATCCTTCTTTCTTAGAATACTGTAATGTGCACAAAGGCTTTACGAAATGTGAGTTACAAACGTTTGAGGGTGAGTGCTGGTTGACAGTTTTCAAGTTCAAGAGATCTCAACAATATTGCACTGTTCTAAACGGAATTTGGACTGGAACCAAACAAAAATTTAACACAGTGAGGTTAAAGTTTGCAAGCTATAAATTCACCAAACTGGCTTTTTGAAGACTAAATCCATTGATGATGACGTGATTTGCTCAATCAACTTAATTATGCCAATGAAAGTTCATTTGGCAAAATTTTTCCTAGTACAAGACTCTGCTTCTCAAAAAGTAAACCGAATTCGAATTTTGGATTCAAAAATGTGTTTTAGGGTTGTTTGTTTAGCTGGACATATTGTGTGTTAGGTCAGACGCAGACAGTCTACAGTAATATTTTTTTATTTATATTCTTTTATTTGGTCCTCAGAATAATAGCCTGAGGTCCCCAGAAATTTGAGTTAAGGACGTTTAGAGGTTTGAGGATGAGGAAGTCTTTGAGTTATGGAGGTCTATATACAGGTGCTACCTCGCAATTTGACATCCCACAATTTGACTGTCCCACAGTTTGATGGTCAAATTTTCTGGTTTGTAGACTTGCAATTCGACCTCTTGCCTGCCTTACAATTCAACCTGTGGAGAGACTCAAATTGTCTCATAATTTATGACCTTTTTTTGTAATTTGACCATTACCCAGCAATGGATTAGGGTCAAATTGCAGGGCACCACCCGTATTATTTTGTTCCTAAAAGGAGTCAGCCAAGGACCATGTATACAAGTGCAACTGAAAAGTACAGCTGGACTCTCTTTACAAAAATTGTCTCAACAATAATTTTATCTGTGCAGCATATAATGAATAATTTTTTGGTCCCATATAGGGTTCTCCCCCCATGTAATGAGAGTTCTCTTCAACAAATACATCAAAATTCTCTCCAAAAAGAATGTTATGGTTCCCTTGAATTCTGCAGAGAACAAAATTTTCTTTACAATTCTTTCTGGTCCTTGAATTTCGTTGTACAGAGACTTGAGAGACAGAGAGTTCACCTGCACATCTGCCAGGATGACAGGAGGAATCAACAGGTACACGTGGTGCGCCTGAAATTGCCGTTTAAATTATCCCTGTGCGTACTTCTTTCTTTTTCAATACCTTTTCCTTTTTCGCGTCGTTTGAAAATGTTGGACGAAAACCGCAGAAGACAAGATCCAATGAGCAGAGTACAAGAGGGTCTTCCTCGGGTGACGGATTCGGCGAGCCCGACAGCACCTGAGGACCGACCGCGGGGCTCAGTGATGGATGACGGGCGACGGACCTCCGCGGCCGACACTGGTGTCGTTGCCGACGCCGACGTCGACATCGTCGACTGTGGGGGCTAACGAGTTTTGCTGAGCACAGGAACGCAGCAGGCCGACGGATCCATTACGAAAAGCCACTGCGCGGTGACGATCGGCAGCTGCGGTTTTCATTGTTTTTTTCTTTTTGTTTTTTCTACCGCGGCGGTGGCGATGAATGAGCCAGCGGAAAGGAGGGGTGTCGGAATGCCGACATTGAATCTGATGACTTTTTGCCAAATTAATTTTTTCAAGTCTTTTTATATACAAGTACAGCATATATAAGAAAAATATCAAGCATATCTACAGATTTTGCAAGTACAGGAAGACCCCAAGATGCGGACATAATTGGTGCATCAAGAGTGTACATAAGTTGAAATGTCCCTAAGTTGAGTCTCATTTTCCCTTACACTTACATTAAATAATTTTTAATTAGTGTTTTATGCACAAAATACTCACCATGATTCCATGAAAATAAAAAATGGCTCCCAATTTAAACTGATTCAATCAATATATTTCAACACAATATAGAAATTTGGGGAATTGAATACAGATACCTCTGTACAGTACATAAAAATGTTGGCATTCTCTGTAAAAATGGTGTTCAAGTGAAAAAGAGAGAATGAATTCCCTCTAGGCTGGAGGTAATTTAAAAAAAATGCTAAATGGAAGGTAAATTGGTGATGGAAGTCCTCAAAAAATGTTCTTGCATCAATTTTAGGGTTGGAAATATCTGTTTCTTGTAATTTGGCCTGAAATTTATTTGCAATTTAATCACACAATGTCCCTATGTTGATTAAGTGTTCTCATGTTGGGCCTTTTTTTATTAATTTTTTTTCTGGGAAAATGAGTGTCCCTATGTCAAATTGTCCTCAGATCAAGGTGTCTGCATGTGGGGGTCTCACTGTATGTACTTGAATATGATACCTTCACTCAGTTTACCATGCTGCATTGATTTCATAAACCAAATGCCGGATCTCGAACCTCTTCAAGTCAAACTCGCAAGGACCTACGAAATATTTTGGCTAGAAAGCTTCTTGAGTTCGGGAAACCAGCATTTTTGTACAAAAGAAACTATAATCTCAAGAGAACCGTGCGTTGAGAACTGCTGCATCAATTTACGGTACTAAAAATCGTGTTAATCCACGTAACAAAATTGTATCTGATTCAAGAAAAATTGCACGAGGCTTCAAAAATCACTCCGCAATACTTTTTTCATGTCCGTGATATTCCCAGCATTTGGCAGTGCTGAACATCTCTTTTATTGTATTTGATTCAAATTTTCCGATAATTAGTACGGACATTTAAAAAAAAATAACGTTCAAAGAAAGTAGAAAGCAACTGCGTGATAAATGATGGCAAAATCCTAAGACATTTATTCGTGCATCATATCGTGAGACACAGAGAACAACGTTTAGAGGACATCTTCAGCAAGTTTATACGAGATGCATGCATTCAAAGAAATTGAAGCAGATGATATTTTTTCTTGGAATTTCAAAATGTTTAAGGGACTAAAAATTCGGTGCGTATATTTGTAGAGGAAACATTTCCCTCAATTGTATGCTTCATAATCACAGTGCTTGTCTTTTTCAATGACCAGTAGTACTTGAATACATACTTACGGAGTTCAGTATAGCCAGTCTGCTTCTTTCAGCAATCATCACATGTTGGCGTTTCATATTGCAACAAACAAATTCGAAATGCAATCGTCAAGACAATATGCATTGAAACAGAAATAATGTATCTACTTTGAGTATCAACACACGCACTTGAGTACCTGATTTTCTGGTCTTGAAAGTTGAATACGCACCCATAAAAAGGGGCAAAGTTACTGAAATAGAAAAAAAGTTTTGAAAATGAAATGAATCAAAATCAAAATGTTGACATGAGTTGGACCCAACTAAAATTAATTCTCTATTCCAGTGTTCCCCAATTACCCATGGTCCACAGATTGGCACAGGTCTGCAGAAATTTTTTGCTGATCTATGGGAAATTGTTAGCATAATAAATTTACTGGAAGTACCAATGAACTTTGTTATCATAATTAAAATTTTGGAAAGACTGTGCCCATTGGAATCATTTGATGGAAAATAAAAGTTGGCTTTTCTCCTATAATGACACTTCAGAAATTTTCACCTGCTGAATTAATTAATATTAATTTATCATTATCTGAAACATTTCTTCAAGCCCAACTTTCTAAGTTTCTGATGACATTCAGCTATGGCTGCTTCATATTGGGGCTCAACTTAATTTTTGCAAGAAGCAGAAACTTTTATATACCTGCCATAAAGTCTGTTGGGGCAAAAGCCACCTCAACGCAAGGAAAGAAAGACAGTCAGTGGATCAAGAGAATTAAAAATAGAAACTCAGAATCAGCCCAGGACTGGGGCCAGGAATTCTTGATAGAATCCATAGTTTTAAGATAAGCTGTATTTTGATTGTACCAATTACACAGTAAAGAAGTTCAAGTTTTTAATCAAGACAAAGATCACAAGATATTTCAAAGTTTAAGACAAAACCTCTCAGATAACCTCAGCCAAAATGCACTGCACCGAAGAAAGCTCAAACCAAACTGATGATGATTGTGGTAAAAAAAGTTTTTTTTATTAATTTCCTTCCTTGTCTTTGTTCAATGACAAGAAAATCTCAGAGGCCTCTTTTTGGAGAATTTGCCAGTCCACCAAAAATTTGATGGAAAATTTTTCGTCTGCAGGCCTGAAATGGCTGGGGAATACTGCTCTATTCTTTCCATGAAAAATACAGTCAACCAATGTCTCACCTTACCTAATTTGAGAAACAGATAGGCATGTTGGGCAAAACAGTACATTAGATGAATTTGCTTTTCCTATATAGGTTTACATGTTAAACTTTTTAATTTAACTTCAGTACGTTACACGGATTGCATTAGATGAGATGAAACACCGCCTCTGGAGGCAGTATTTGAGATGAAAATCCGTTGGCCTACGTTAGATGGAGTTGGCTGTAATTCTTTGGTGAAATTTTTGGAACATTTTCTATGAAGATCACACATTATATAAGCACCTGAACTTGAAAACTTCTTGAAAAGTTGCATACCCATCATGACACACGCCCTCTTTTTCCACTATGATTTGACAAAAACAGGTGCGTGTTTTATACTCCAGCAAATGATATAATCTCGCTACCAAAATTTCCAGCCAGCCCGAGGCTGTTTATTGATGATTTCTACAATTTATTTTCCTGTAGTTTGCTAACAACCTTTTTTTTTTTGTCTGCAGAGAATAGAAAGAAAAAAGCATATAATCAGTCGGGGTTTCCTCGTGGCTACATTATTCTGCCAACTGCACCAAGTTTTTCCTTCTTCCCCCGCCGCGTGAAAATAATCACCAGGCTGAAGTCAGGCGTCGACATCGTCGACACGGGCGACGTGGGAAGATGCTGCTGCTGGTCCGACTGCGGTTTCACAGTGGGGTGGAGAAATAGGAGAGGAATAACAATTAAAACAAAGAACCCAAAAGGAAAAAGAGATTCCTGAGAGAGACAAAAAAACACGAAAAAAACCACGAGATCCGCTTCCATTTCCGAGGAAAAATGACCGGCGCGGAAATGGTTCAGTTGTCGCGCCGTGGGTGTTCAATTTAGCAGTGATTTATGAACGATTATAAGGCGTGCGAGGGTGTTATTTCTAAGAAACGAATAGTATCCGTATGTCCAGCCACCAGAAATCATAGTGCATTATATTTTCTCAGACTTTTCATGAAAAAAAAAAATGCTGCATCAAAGTTGCTGATTGATAGATTGATGGATTGACGCGGGAAGAGGGATTGCTGATGAATGGGCGATGAAAACCTATGATCCCGAAAAGCTCAGCAGCAAACCTGGGAAGCTCTGCTGAAACTTCGCAATCGACGGAGTATCTCAACTCTAGTTCAATAAATCGGAGTTCGCAAAAAAAAAAAAAAACCGAAAAATCGATGAAGCATAATCCGACGATTTCTTCCCTTCAAATTAGAAACATCCCAGGAAATGGTCTTCAATTACAGCAATAAAAGCCTATATGATCCCGAAAAGCTCACCAACAAACAAAATTCTCTGCTGAAAGTTCGCAACGGACGGAGTGTCTCAACTCGAGTCCAATGAATCGGAGTTCGCAAAAAACAAAAGCAGAAACATTGATAAAGCATAATACAGTATGATGATGTCTTCTCTTCAAATTAGAACTATCCCAGGAAATGGTCTTTAATTACAGCGATAAAAGCCTATATGATCCCGAAAAGCTCATCAAAAAACAAAATTCTCTGCTGAAAGTTTGCAACCGACGGAGTGTCTCAATTCGAGTTTATTGGAGTTTTCAAACAACAAAAAAACAGAAAAATCGATGAAGCATAATCTGATTTCTTCTCTTGAAATTAGAAATATCCCTGAAAATGGTCTTCATAATTACACCAATGAAAATCTATATGATCCCGAAAAGCTCATCAACAAACATGAAATTCTCTGCTGAAAGTTGGCAACGGACGGAGTGTCTCAATTCGAGTGCAATGAATCGGAGTTTGCAAAAAACAAAAGCAGAAACATTGATGAAGCATAATACTCTATAGTATGATGATTCATTTTCTTCAAATTAGAAATATCCGAGGAAATGATCTTTAATTACATCGATGAAAACCTATAATACCTATATGATCCCGAAAAGCTCGATCATCAACAAACATAAAATTATCTGCTGAAAGTTCGCAACGGACGGAGTGTCATCAACTCGAGTTCAATGAATCGGAGTTCGAAGAAAGGAGAAAAATTGACCATTCATAATCTAATCATTTCTTCTCTTCCAATTAGAAATTTCACCAGAAATGGTCTTTAATTACGTCAATGAAAATCTATATGATTCAGAAAAGCTAAGAAGCAAACATAAAAAGCTGAGCTGAAAGTTCGCAACGGACGGAGTTTCTCAAAATATAACCCAAGCTCAATGAATCGGAGTTCGCAAAAACATCAGAAAAAAAATTGTTGAAGCATCATCTGATGATTTCTTCTCTTCGAATTAGAAATTTCACAGGAAATGGTCTGTAATTACATTACCTTTCCCATCCAAGAATGCATGGAGACCAACGACCGTTCAGGCAATTCTCTACAGTAAACAGTAAACTACAGGAAAAGAATGAAACGGGGGCTTTTCCGACATTTCTTCGTCCTGCGGTTTCCTGTTCTCCGAGTTTATTTTTCTTCTTCTTGTTCGCATTTCATCTTGTTTTTTTTTCTTCCTTCGTTTTGCTTCTTTTTATTTGAGTAAGTAAATGAGGATTGAGAGAAAATCGATCCCAGAGAGGCATTGTTTCCGATCATTCGCCCGTTTCCGGTGACGCAACTCCGCGTCTCGTCGAATTTTCCGCTGTGACAGATCGCATCTCCTCACCTGGCAGCACCGGAACACAATCGACACAAAGCCTCGCGATTGTCGCACTCCTAGGCACCCGCATGCCAATGCGTCAACGACACGTCAGGGAATGAACCGAATAAAAAAATGTTCAAAAAAAGCAAGAAGAAAAAATTATCTCTACCTGGTTTTTTTTTTATCTTTTTATTTTGTGCCCTCGCTTTTTTCTTGGCGTAATTTGCCCTACTTGGATTTTATCCTCTCTTCTAGGTTTTTTTTTTCTATTTACCAAAGCGAGTTTTCCTATATCCGGACTTGGTTGAATTCTTGTCGATTCTTCGGGCGTGAAACGGATTATCCCGTTGCGACCATCCGAATTACTTTTTTTTCTTTGTTTCTGGGAAGAGAAATGTGTTAGAACAAGCTTTTGTCTCAAATAAGTTCGTGTCGAACGAGTTCTTCGGCTGTGTATGACAAAATTCCTTCGTGTACTCGCTGTATATAAAGGAGCCTTCTGCTGTTTGTTAATGCTCAAAAATATGGTACTGTACTTTACTTTACTCTGGAATTTAGAGCAGATATTTGACGCGTGAAGCTCAATTATTTTTCGAGAACATGCATTGCGGGGGAGATTTGAAAGATAAATTATTGGCTTATATAAATTCAATGGCACGCAATCAATTTTGCTGCATGTTATGTGTCAACCAGCATCAAATTCTCGTGTTCATATGGTAGTTACCATCAACTGACGCCTCCCCAAATATTCATGATTATAGGAATACTGTATTTATTTTCCAAATTTCTGAGTGAGAATGCTTCCACAATCTTATTTCTTAAAGTAATTTCCAGAGAAAATGTGCAAAAATTGTTACAAATACGCCTTCTATGAAATTTTTTGAATAGCTCTTGAAACCTGTACAGATATGAGTGAGTGATGCGTCTGATACGTAACGAGAAGATATAAATGTCTGCTCCTCTTTCTAAGAATTTTTGCGAACCATCGTCAATAAAATTTGACTACGTGTTTAGTATTGTGAGTTTGAGTCACACGAAAGAGAACTCCATTACTTAATTCTTTTTTTTGCAGTTTAAAAGTATTTCAGGGGTTTCTTAAATTTTGCTTTCCGCAGTATGAGCTAATTAGTACTTGATTGTTGAGAGCGTGGTGATTATAGTTTGAAAATAAATAATCCAAGTACGGCAGAAATGGCACTTGAAAGAAAAACTCTATTTCCACAGATTCATCAATTGAATTATTAGCGTGCCGATGCAAAATTTTCAGCACTGAAAATTGCAGTTTCAATATCATGCTCGGCTCGTCGGCTTTTACATGCAAAATCAATGCATATAGATCTTCAGAATTTCGGAAAGCTTTTAACGATTTTTAATATTGCGTAAAAAACTTTTAATTTTTAAAACAACGTCGAAGTACTCGTTAATTAAAAAATCTGCCTGACTGCCTGTTGATTACCAACAAAATGAAGAATACAGTTTGACCATAAAAATTTGAGAATAATTCACCATTTCCTTTATTGTCTTGCTGCGCTGGAAAAAAAATTTATGAATTCCCAAAAAAGCACAAAAATCTTTCCAGGGAATAGTTAGGGGGGAAAAAGCGCGGAAACTGCCTTAAAATGCAAATACGAACCCGAGATAAAGCAGCGTTGGTCTTTTCCCTCACACCCACAACACACATGCATACCCACAAAATCATAAAAACCTTGGATAAGCACAAAAAAAAAAAAAAAAAATCGGGTCGTGGTTAATTCCCAAGTTTGAGCCCAGAATTTTATCTCTTGCGAAAGAAAAAACACAACAAATGGAACGATGCAGCGTTACGTATTCATCACTAATAAGGCTAAACAAAAATTCTAAAAAGTTGATATCATGACTACAAATACGATAAAAAAGAAAATCATCTGAAATTCGCGCTGATTGAAAGCTATAAAATTTTAAATTTCGGCTGTCAACGACAATTCGCGAAGAAAATGTCACACAGGCCTCGTTTCCAAGCGACTGTATCTTTCGTTTTCGAAAAGAAATTATTTCATCCTCGGCTGCAACTTCTTTTTATACTGCATACTGTACTACTGTACTTCCTTCCAAGACCCCATTTGCGGAGCCCCCGTTTTGTATTTTCTTAATTTTCTGTTTCAAAAGCAAAACAAAAAATTCTTTGAATGGAAGCAAAAGCATCTTTTGAAAAAGCCCACGTGTGTCGGGGGGCATGAGAGGGAGACGCGATCTCTGGTCGCATTTCCCAGCCTTGCAATAAGTCAGAGTGACTCGGTGAGTAATGGGAAATCCGGCCCAGAAACGTTATCTAGATGAGTGATCACGACGAGCCCGTGGCCAGTTTTGAAACTGCCACTTTTTTCGTCCTCTTCTTCTTCTTCTTCTACACTCTTCCCCTAGTTGGCTTCCACTGTTCTCTCTTCTTTTTTTTTTTAGACCAATATAAAAAAAAAAACGAGAGGAGCTTCAAACGGCTACAACTCCGGCGAATTTTCGAACCCCGCGCCAGGGCAGAAGGCAGTCATACTGAAATGCTTGGACTAGTTGTACTTAATCTCTGCACAAATGTACTTTCAAAATGTTACTGTATTGAAGAATGATACAGCATGATACCTCACCAACCTGGTACGCGTTTTATTTCGAAGAAAAAGACAAGCATAATACAATTGAAACTTGTCATAACATGTTTTGGAGAAAATGTTTTTTTTTTTTCGGAGAATCTAGAAGACTGGGAGCTTGAACTGCGCATCAATGGCTGACAATTCCATTTACGAGTGGAAAAATCTGGGAATCATCTTTGAGAAGTATGATTTTAAAAAATATGTGAAAGTCCATTGAATAAATGACGAGATGAGCTGGAAATATTTTTTGAAGAATTTTGAAGACTGAGAGTTTGATCATCAATGGCTGACAATTTTCATCAAGAGTGGGAATCATCTTTGACGAATATGAATTCGAAAACTAAGTGAAAGGACATTGAATTAATGATGGGATGAGCTGGACAGGGAAACAGTGAAGTCTTCTCACAACTAACTCTATATATATACCGGGACCTTTGAAAATGTGCATGCCGCAAAAATTGAGAATTACATCCAGAGTCATAGTTTAAACACGTTTATTCGGACTGATATTTTTATATCCGCTTATTAGGACTGATATTTTGTATAAAATGAGTGAAAAGTTACATAAGTCCATCATCCGCAGCAGATAATTGAAGATTTCATAATTTCGAATGCTCTTCGATAAAATTAAAATTAAAAATTTTAAATACGCTTCTCTTGTGTTGAACCTGTTTTGCTTCAACTTTCCTGATACGTGCTGATCTCGTAGAAATGTAAAATGAGACAAAATTAGATTTTTAACTTTTTTTTCCTTGAAAGTTTACTTTGCCATTCTTACATGCCTGTTCTGTGAATTTGAGAAATATTCTTTCCAACACACTGTGATATGCTTATTTGAACGAAATAAACGATTGCTAAATTATCAATTCAAGCTAAATACAATCCATGAAAATATCATGCTGTATCATCCTTCAATACAATAACATTTAGGAAGTTTCTGGTCTTCTTTTGAACAGGTCTAAATTTTGAGCATTGTCTGAAAATTAGTGCTCCAGCTTATTCAATGATACTTCGCACTTCTTGACTATACTGAATCTATTTTTTGAATATTGTTGCAGGTATTGTTCTGGATTTCTGCGGTTGAGGCATACATTTTCTATAGAACATATATCATAGAAAACACTGTGCACCAAACAAAAATATACAATGGTTTGCAAAATATATCGTTAGAAATTATCATTTAACAAGAGAAACCCCAATGCAACAGTGAGAAATAAAAGAAAACAATTGAATGAACCACTCAAGCGCATACAGATGACTTCATCATTTCATCCGTTTATGTGACACGAATATTCCGAACCACTCGATCATTTCTGTAGAAAAAATTCAATAAAATGCAATTCAAGTACTGCATTGTACAGAGCAGCAAGAAGTTTAGAAATTTCCCCTCAAGCATGCAACAATTTAAATTTAAATAAGCCATCCTAACTGCGAAAGCAATTGAACATCACGAACTTTCTTCCAAGAAAAATAAGCACAAAAAAGTTCACCGGAACCATGCAGTCATAATTTTTCAAGAATTTTGCCAAAAAGAATTTAAAAGTCTTGCAAATGGCATCAATACATCGATGAAAGTGGAACTTGATCTAAAATTATTCGCTCGCCAGATCTAAAAAAAATCAACAGTAAAATTTTAATTTTTTGACAATTTTCTTTGATCGACGATGAGCTGGGTTTAAGGCCCGATTCCCTCGCTCTGAAAAAAAGAACACCATGATGGTGGTGGTCTCGGTGGTGACTCTGCATAAGATTTCGAGTCTTTTGTGATTTTTTGCTTAAAATCGTGGGGGTGGGGGAGAATTGTTGCGCCTGGATGAATGTGAGTAGGTCGCGAGAAAAACGAACGACCCCCGCAGCTGGAAATTGCACGGGATGAAATGCAATGAAATGAAATGAAATGAAAGTCTGTCCGGGGTGACCAACACTTGCAGACCTTCCAACGTCGTGTGCAAAAATATTTCGAGCCCTTATTCTGGAGAAAAAATCCTCATGGCACGCAATTTCCGTCCTTCTTTGTTGATGTGTTCAGTTCTGTGCTCATCATGTTCGACGATGTGGTGTAAGGTGAAATATAATTTCCTTTATAGGAATTCACGCTTTAAAATCATATAAAATTGAAGCCCATTATGCCAATATATTAATCTTTATATTATGTCTAGTCCAAGAATTGAACTTTCCGTTGAATTTTCATTTTCAACTATTTTCCATTGCACGTATAAAAGGTAAAATTCCATCATAACAAATGACATTCCAATGCATCTTCAATAAATATTTTTTATTTGTCAAGTTCCACAGCTTCATAAACACAAGTAAGTAAATGAAAATCCTTGAAAGAAAATTCCACCGATCAGTACAAGAAATCACTTGTTCGTGAATTTTCTGCCATTTTCCGTACCATCATGTGAATGAACCAACTTTTATTTTTCAAGTTAAAACCCTTTTTTATACCGTCATTTCCTTATGAGAAACACTTTATTCTGTTGGGAAACTTAATCCAATTTTTTCAAGCCTGTTGATTTTCCTGGAAAGAACTCAGATTCAAAAAAAAAAATTAATTTCTTATAAAAAAGCACAATTCGATGCAAGAATATTGATTGCGTAAAATTTCAATGCATCAAAGCAATTGGGGCCAGAAAGTATTTTTTTGCAGCATACAAAATAAATTCAAACAACATCGTGGCTATTCAAGAGGGAATCAATTTTGCTTTGCATCAGTTAATCGTTTCTTTTCCAAGATTTTTTGCAACATGATTCTACCGCCCAATATGCGATATTTGTCATTGGACAAATATATTTTTGGTGCCGAGAAAAATGAGATTTGACCCATGTATAATTTCGGTCAAGTTTTCTTCGGACAGTTTTCTCGAACAGAAACGGAAAGCATTGAAAGTGCAATTTATAAATTTAAAGAGCCAAGATTTCCACTGCTTCTGTGCAATAACATCCGAAAAATCCCGGCGGAATTTAAAATGTTCCACCAGGAGACTTTCCGTCGTTTTTATCATCAAATGCATCAACAGTAAATTCGAAAAGTCAATTTCAAGCAGACCGATCTTTGAAGTTCTGATCCACCAGTCCTATACGTTGGCAACACTGCGACAATGGCATGCAGAAAAAAAAAGACCAGCAGGAGGCGAAAGTGGGGGTTGTTACGCGAACGCTGGGGAGACAGCTAGGGGATAAAAAATTCAGAAAAATGCCCAGGCTGTTTGTGGCTTCTGCTTCTCCTATATACTGGACACAACGTACTCTTGTGGCCTTTTCCATTTCCGCAGAATTTAAACGCTCTGGAATATTTTATGGACCCTCTTTTGGGCTGAAAAATCGTCTGCGATAAGAGAAGAAGAATCGTACAGAAAAGGCACCACAGCAGTAGTGTGGGCTCATTATGCTACCCTTTGTGAATTCTTTCATGAAAAACGAAAAGGAAATTTTATTATTATTTTTTTTATCTATTATTCTTATATTGATTCGAGTTTATAATCGCCGAATAAAATGATTTAACATTTAAAACGAGATGTTCAGTTAATTTTTCATACTGGGTGTATGCATACATGTCAGATGTCCAGTTGTATTTCATGTTGTAATGTATTTTCTTTTCTTTTTGTTATCAATTTGTGCTTTCCTGCTCTGAAGTGATTAAATGTCATTGAGTGGATTTGGGTTGGGTGGGAAGGTGGGTTTGGTTGTGGAAATCTTGAGTGAACCTTGTGAATGCTGAAAAGCGGCAAATAAAGTGTTCTGTTCATTCATTCATTCATATTGGGAGAAATTCCTATATAGAAGCTTGATTGACACCAGAAATAAATAAAAATTTCAAAAAAGTAATAGTGATTGTTACATAAACTTATCCAGAAAAAGCACTTATGGGTTATTTTATAATATGCTTTTTGATTACTTCCCTGGAAAACATCCTAATCCTTTATATTGTGTATGCTTGATGAATCGATTTGATAATCATCAGATGAATTGTGTGAAAAACTAGAATAATACAGTACTATATTTGTAAGATATAGTCGTCCCGCGCTGACCGCAAAAAGTTATTCTCGTCGCATTCCCTACGAAAAACTGCTTTTCTATTCATGAAACAACTAATTAAGGAAAAACCCACTGAGTAGGTTTTTCCCCATTGCGTAATTCCTCTCGACTTCCACGATTTCGACCCCATTTTATATACAGTTCTTCTGATCGTTTCGCAGCGAGCGGTTGTCTAAAAAGGTGTTGATTGATTTTGAGTTATCACTTTCGAAATATACTTTGCACTTTGTCTTTTGGGAGAATTACCGAATTCTCCCCTGCCGTGTTCCCCGGCAGTTTGAGTCTACCATTTTATTTATCAGTTTTATTCTCTCATCACGTTTCTTTGTGGGTTTAGCCTACAAAATTGGTAGCAGAGCGTGGTTTAACTGTCAAAAGTAAAAGATACAGCAATTCCACTCCCCCTTACAAAAAAGTACAAATAAAGTCAATTTTTTTTTGTGAAAGTGCTTTTCGCGAAGTAACAAAGTCACATCGGATTCAACATGGTTCGTCGAGGAGTCGGACGCCCAAAACGCGGAGCTCCCACTGGTATCGTGAGTACTGAACCTTTCGAAGAACACCAAGAAGAATCGCACAACGACTTACCCGATAATTCCGATACTTTACAAAATCCAGAGAATATACACCCACCCATCCAAATCGAAGAAGTGTTAGATAATACGGAAGAGACTCCTGAACCTACTCCCCCATTTGTTGCTAACAATACACAAGATGAAATGAGTTCACTCCCAAGGCTATCT
>CAJPEX010000919.1:0-74585 GCA_905338405.1 Notodromas monacha
TAATCCCTCATTCTGCAGCTCGTGTTTTTTGTTCTTCTTTGTGGAAGTCAGGAAATTTTTTGTTTTATTTCGTAGCCTTGTTGAATAAAAGCAAAGTTGAATTTTTTTCATTCTACGCCAGAAACGAAAAAATACATATACCCTAATGTACATTCAATTTTGGAAACATTCTATACACAGGCATACGTAGACTGTTGATTTTCAACTTTATTTGCAGCATTCACGTCATCAATTTATAAACTCCACCAGAAACGAAAAAATACATATACCCTAATGTACATTCAATTTTGGAAACATTCTATACACAGGCATACGTAGACTGTTGATTTTCAACTTTATTTGCAGCATTCACGTCATCAATTTATAAACTCCAGTGATCTTCAAAAACACAAGCCTGGGTTTAAAAAAATCTATAAAAAATTAGATTGCATATTTTCAGCCTTTTCTTGGGAAGTCCAGACCTTTTCTCCCATTGTTGACTATGAGCAAAGTTAAACACTTCGTACGATCACGCATTTTCATTTTTGTGAAAAACTCTGTACACAAGGAAAGTTGATTTTCAGCTTCATTGCAACATTCACTCACGTCATATCCAATTTGAAAAATCCAAGAATTTTCAAAAATGTTAGACATTTATGGCCAAAATTAAAAAAATTGTGGGTTAGATACTGCGATCTTTAAAAAATAAAATTCTTCATAGTCAATAACTTCACACAATAACATGCTCGAATTCGTGGCGAAAAGAATCGAGATAAACTTCGCCCTACAAGTCTAATTGACCAAATACTGTAAAAATGTGCATCAAATAATTTATTGCCATTTTAATTAGGTTGAACAAGAAATGCTCCTTTGTATTAAAAAAAACCGTGCAAAATTAAGAACAAGCCATTTGGAATACCACAGCTTCGTTAAAAAATTTCTTTTTCGACAAAAAGACAAATTGAAAACGTGGTCTCCATATATACAGTAGTACACTACATTTGACGCTTGTCGTTGTAACCGCCATTCCTTCAAAGAGAAGCCCAGTCGTTGTCCGAAATGTTCGGTGTAAAAGGCACGTTAGTCATTTTCAATCCCACGAACTTCACGACAACAACGAAAATACTTCTGCTTTGTATCACAATAAGTTCCTTTCTATAAAAAAGAAAAAAAAACGAAAAGTCGTGTGCACGAAAGTATACAAAAATAATGAAGGAGAATCTCTTCACAAGGAAACTTGCAGTACAACGAATTGGCTTTTTAAAATCCCTGCAAAATAGGCGAAATTTTATTCTCATTTCTGTACTGTATAACGAAATTTTGGTTGTAAAGAAGCTTTCTTTCCCGTGTCTCTATGGCTTTATTGTTTGACGATTTCACTGATGTATAGCAGTCATTATTTTTAGGGCGACGCGAATTCATAGTAAAGCATTAAAAATTCGTTGTACGAGGCAACACTGTAATTCCATATTCTCCGAAATTTTTGTAAAGTCTCTAGAATACGAGGGTTCAACAGTTAAACCCGGGCTATGGTATTTCTGAAGAAGGCATGATTGTAAAATAATAAGATAAGTAAAAGTCCGTGACATAGCCCATGATGATCAAAGCGAGGTTCTGTGATTTTTTTCGGATGCAAGGACAAATTCAAATCCCTGCATGATGTTTAGTTGTTACCTTTTCTATATTTTAGATAATGGCTTTTATTTTTTTAAACAAGGAATTTTTATTTTTTTTGCTGACCTGACAAATTGTTAGGACTCCATGACATTTGATGCATAACCTTGGCTGCAATAATACTGTATCTGGAAAGTATTACAGCCAATGAAGGCTGGGTAGTTTTCACTTACAGTACGATTTTTCTCAATACAGTTCAATCAGACCTCTTCTAGAATATCGAAGCCCGCGTTCATCTGGGACTACCTTCGTATAAAAAAGTTTCACCGCAACGCAACAATGAGAACAACAACAATAAAGGGGGGTTCAACCAACATCGTGACTCCGAACCATCCCCAGAACCCCACAATGGCAAGCTTCCCAGCATCAAATTCCGGCGGCGTAATGCGCAGTTAACCGTATATTTGTTCCCGAATAATCCGGCAAATCATCGCTGATGAAATATCCCGGGAGCTTCGACCCGGGGGTAAAGGAAGAGAAACCCCCGTTGCTGCAAACCACGGATGGACGGACGGAGAAGGAGAATGGGAAAATCCTCGAGATTTTGTAAAGCCGTCGTGGGAGGCCAGGCCAGCACACACCGACGCACGGAAGAATACAGCAACTGCTCAAGAGGTTCTCAACCTTTTTTTTTTTTTTTTACTGTACTATCATTTTTTTCAACTTTTATTCTGCTGTTGCCATTTTTTTTTGGCGCGCGAATCCCCTGGTTATTCTTGTTAACTTTTTTCTCAGACTATACTGCGAAACCCTTCCGAGTGGTACCGTATTTACTTGAGTATCACGCGCCCTCAAGTAAGGCGCGCAAAGGGCTTTTTCAATTGGAAATTTCGCTAAAATCTTATCCCCGAGTAAGACGCGCACCCCTATTTTTAGTGAATCTGAAACCACAAAATTTCGAAAATAAAAACAAAAGATTGACTTTAGACATGAATTGAACATAAAATCTGATCAATTTTCAACTGTTTCAGTAGAACAAAGTTTTCTTGTTACATTTGTTCCAAATTTCTCCATTATAATTACATATATTGCACACATAACTTCCTAAAACTTCTTGGAAAATTTGTACCGGCTTATGACTCGCACCCCCTTTTTTAATTCTGAAATTCGAGAAAAAACGTGCCCGTGGTACTCGAGTAAATACGGGTATTTCGGGGTTTTACGTTACCTCTATCCTCTAAGATCTCGTATTCGTAAACTGTTGTTTTTTTTGGGGGGAGGGTGGGCTTGGGTCCTCTTCTGCTCGACCCGTTTATCTTCCGAGAATCACAAAGGTCAATGGACCCTAATTTTGGGGATCTTTACCTTCAGTTACAGAAATTTTAGGTTTACTTCCTCTTTCTCCGAACTCAACCAGGGATTGATTCGATCTTTTCTGCTTCATTTTTTGGGAGTCAGAGTCATGGACATTGTAGATCGAAAATGTAATTTGTCGTCCAAGTATTCTCGAGGGTCTTTCGCCTCTCTTGAAATAAAAAAGGCAATGGGTCCTTATTTTGGTAGATTTAATTTCAAGTGGTCTTTTTCTGGAGTCGGGAACATTGAAGTCCAGATATTATTTTTTTTTGCGAAGAGGGGGTGGGGGGAATTTTTGTTTTTACTTCATTTGCCTTTAAAACTAACGATAATCGATCTTATTCTTGATTCCTAATTTTTGGATCTTTTAATTTTATTCACGGATATTTCAGACCTTATCTAATTTGCGTGAGGTCACTTTTGAATGGATCCACATTGTTTTAAGTTCAATTTTATA
Organism: Notodromas monacha; assembly: GCA_905338405.1. Taxonomy (NCBI): domain Eukaryota; kingdom Metazoa; phylum Arthropoda; class Ostracoda; order Podocopida; family Cyprididae; genus Notodromas; species Notodromas monacha. The sequence continues at coordinate 3,407 of CAJPEX010000919.1, forward strand.
TGTTCTTCGACTTGAGTCCTGGATATTATTGAAAGCTCAATTATGTTTTCATTCGGAACTTCTTCTTGATATCATTTCATCTTCCTTCAAGCATAAACAAATATAGATCCTAGGTTTGAATGTATTTGGGATTTTTCCTCGTGATTGACGGATAGCCTATAGATCAAACATATTTATTGTTTCCTCACTCTTGATTGATTTCTGACCCGTCTTGAAAAAAAAAACGAATGTCGATGGACCACAAGTTTGTTGGATTTCATTTATCTTGAGTCGAAGACATTAGCTAAGTCCTAAACTATTTTACTTGAGGCCTTCTTCTTTATCCTATTTCATTGCCTTTCAAATTCACGCGTACAAAAAACTTTCCATCTATAAATCATTCATACACAGGTGGGACTTCTCTTTACAATGAATTTCAAGGAACCAGAAAAAAAAAATCATCGTAGAGAATCCTTATAACATGGTGTAAGGACCCCATTCGGGACCAAATAATTAAATTCGCTCTACAAAGAAAATCGTTCCACACAAAAACCGTCCTAGAGTGAGTCCACCTGGATTTTCCGAATACAGTCAAATCTCGAAGGCCAGCAAAATAACCTTGTTGTGCGGAAAAATTCGTCATCAAAGTTTCAACAAGATCGCTGTCGAGTAAAGGTGTCTGTTAAACGACTTTGCTGTATAATCGAGTATTCGTTAAAACCAAATTCCACCGCATTTTCCAAGGGTGACCCCGGGTTGAGAACCTCTACCCCTGAGGAATAACACACAACGGACGAACGAACTGACTGACGAAGATGGAAGGTGGAAATGAAAGATGGAAAAAGAAGAGAGAGAGAGAGAAAAGAGGACGAGAACAGACGGAAGAAATACCGCCGTCGATGCCCTCATGCTCGTTTATTTCAACCCCCCCACAACCCTTGAGAAAATGTGGAGGGAAAAAAAGAGAAAAGTCGTGCCCGACGAAAAGCAAGACATAAAAGCCGAGATACACCCGGGGTTGAGGAGCGGAACTTCGATTCATTCCATCGAGGTCGGGGCCCGAGTTGACGCGGATCAGCACCATGGTGGCTCCCTGACCCAGCAAACCCGAGTAGTAAGAATTGTCAATCGATGGAAATATAAATATTACTCGTGAATTTCAGATTGCAGTACATTATTTATAAAATAAGATATGATTGGCGTTTTAAAATAAAGAAAATCAGGTCGTGTCATTGTGAGTTAGTAAACAAAATCAGGTGCAGTAAGAACTGTCATTTGATGGAAATATAAATATCATTCGTAGATTTCAGATTACAGGACAGTATTTAAAATAAGATAAGATTGCGGTTTTACAAAAAAGAAAATCAGGTCGCGTCATTGTGAGTTAGTAAACAAAATCAGATACAGTAAGAACTCCCACTCGATGGAAATAATACTCGTGGATTTCAGATTGTAGTACAGTATTTATAAAATAAGATTATATTGCTTTTTTACAATAAAGAAAATCGGGTCGTGTCATTGTGAGTTAGTAAACAAAATCAGGTACAGTAAGAACTGTCATTCGATGGAAATAATACTCGTGGATTTCAGATTGTAGTAAAAAATTCATGAAATAAGATAAGATTGCTGTTTTCCAATAAAGAAAATCAGGTCGTGTTATTGGCGAGTTAGTAAACATAATCACGTGCAGTAAGAATTGCCAATCGATGGAAATATAGATATTACTCTTGGATTTCAGACTGCATTATTTAAAATAAGATAAAATTGCTGTTTCACAGTAAAAATGAAAAATCAGGTCTTGTCATTGTGAGTATGCGAACAAAGTCAGGGGATCTCTGGTCACGTGCTTCAGGAGTCGCACTAAAAACTGAGAACAAGAACGAAATTCATTTGAACCTGGAAAACTCGAATATCAATAATTCGAATTCGTATTGAGTCCCCGTCTGAATTCCCTTCGGAACAATGCATTGAAAACCTCCCCAACTCGAATTTTCTGAAGGCCTTCTCGCGATTATTTTTTTGACTTGTGGAAAGAGAAAAGCAATAAAAAAGTAACGATGCCTTTTGAAAGGAAGTAAAAGACTAATCGGGGCTTCAAAATTTAGCATCCTGTCAAACTTTTATAAGAAGCAATTCGAGGCCCAGAATATCACCACTTGATATTTCACAAATTTCCTGCGATTTTTCTGTGTTTCCCACAACAAAAATACTCGTTTCCGCAACTCAAAGCCTCCCTAAATCGAAACCTCCCATATTTGATTTTTTTTTTCTTGTAATTTATTGTGATTCTCCTGGAGAAAACCGCTAACTTTTAAACGTCGAGAAAAATGCTCATCAAGGAATTATGCATCATCGCATTAAACGCGTGACACAGAGATTCGACCTCATTTTCACTGCACCTGAAGTGCATTTCCAGACATGAACTCAAGTGATAAACACAAGAGAACGCAAAAAAAAAAAAATTCGCAATGCTGCAGAAAATACACCAGCTTCAATTATAGTAGCAGTATCCAGAGACAACAACGACAAATAATTGAACTCGTACGCGGTCACTGAAAGAACAACAGATTGCTGTGGTAATCTGATCCCAGGGATCGGAGTTCTTCTCCAGGGCATGGTTCAGCAGTTCCACAAGAAGTTCATATTACACCACACCACACCACAGAAGGTATAAGTTAACAAGAATAACTCAGTTCTAAGCTAAACTACTTCTCCAAAAAATTGTTTTATTTATTCCGACAAGAGAGAGAGAGAGAGAGAGAGAGAGAGAGAGAGAGAGAGAGCGTGGTTACTGATGGTCTATCAGGAAGCCATTGAAATACGAAGGGTTATTTGTGGAACCACGGCAATTTATAGAACCTGTCCATGTCTTTACAAAAACAGACGTCAACTCATTTTACAAGCCGAAAATAACTTCGCATCGTTGTTATTCAACCGGCAATTTGTATTGAACCCAACAGAGGGATTTTCGATTGTATATAATGCAGCATTCCCCAACTTTCTTGGGGCTTGCAGACTGGCAAATTTCCATAAAATTTTGCCGACTCAAAAAAGTTTTGCTTCAAAAACTTTTTTGGCGGATATTTAAAATGTTTCGGCTTCATTGTTTTCAAAAATTAAGAAATAATGAAGTAGTTATAGTAAAATTTCTTTGAAAAATTGGAAAAAGTGGACATGAAGAAAAGGCTTCTTAAAATTAAAGAAGTGAATTATTTCAGTTGGTGAATTCGACCCAACATGATGCATCCAAGGTATTATGAGAAGAGCCAACTTTTAGTTTTTTATCAGAGAATATAAACTAACATGGTCGTTCCGCAATTTTAGATAAATATAAGAGACTTCATTGCTACGTTCTATAACATTTATTATGCTGCGGACAATTTTCCGCGGACCGACAAAAAACGTCTGCGGATTATGGGTTGGGGAACACTGGTCTTACGTATAAATGACCCGCGAGGAAATCATCAGAAGAAACTTTTTCTCCTGTCTTGAAAATTACGGTGTAATATACAGTGAAAAAAACGAAGCATCATCAAAAAGCCCTGTATTACGCGATCAAGGAGAGAAGCGCCGAACTAGCGGAAGTCTTTAAACCATTTACTGCCCAGCTGAGCGTCAACCAACTCAATGTCCTTCACATCATAAAAGGGTTTGCTCGAACCATAAAGGAAAAAAGTGTTTTTTCTTTGCTCCGAAAATTGCATTTCGCACATAAGAATTCCCCAACATTTGTCTTTTATCGCACCAATTGTCGTTTAAGACTCCTGTCGAGAAATGAATTCAGAAATGATGGCTAGTGCTGAACTGTACAAAGAAATGGTAGCTTCTAATTCTTTCTGTTTTTTTTTTCTTATAGGATTAGCGATTTTAAAAATGCAATTACGGATTTCGTCGTGTTTCTGCATCGCACAAACAGCAATCAATTGCCATTCACGACTGCCGTCCACAGCTGAGAAATGAATTCAGAGAAAATAACCAATGCTAAGCATTGAAGTGCTCGCAAAAAAAACGGTTGGTTGTAGTTTTTTTAACCCTTTTCCACTGTACGGAAAGTGACAAAAACGGTTCAGCCATTTAAGAGGAAGTGTCAGCATCAACAATATGACATTATTAAAAATTGCACATACCGATTTCCTCTTGTTATTGCATCACACAAACAGCAAGCAATCCTCATTCAAGACTGTTTTCCACAGCCAAGACATTAATTCATAGATGATAAATAATTCTAAGCAATAAATTGCAAGCACAAATAGTTGCCAGCACTGTTAAGACTTGTTTATTCATTGAAAGAAAAATTACAAAAACGGTTCAGCCATTTAAAGATAAAGTGTCAGCCCATCAAGTTATTGACGGTTAAAAAATTGCACCTGAATATTTCCTAGTGTTTTTGCATCACACGAACAAACAGCAAACAAGTGTCATTCAAGACTGTTCTCAACAGCCAAGAATTTAGTTCATAGATCCTAAAAAATGCGAAGTGTTAAAATGCAGGCAAAAATGGCTGCCAGCACTTCTTTATCTAATTTTTTTTCAAATAATATCATTACGGGAAAAGGGAAGCAACTGTTCAATCATTTAAAGAGAAGGTGTCAGCTCATCAAGATGAAGTTCCAAAAATTTGCACCTACGGGATTCCCTCGTGTTTTTGCATCACACAAATAAGCACAGCAATCAATCGTCATTCAATACTGTTGTCCACAACCGAGAAATGAATTCAGAGACGATAACCAATTCCAGGCATTAAAGTGCATGCAAAAATCGTCGCCTGCAGTTTTTACATCTTTCTATTCCCTCCTATAGGATAACTGACAAAAACTAAAGGGTTCTTCCATTTAAGAATACAATGTCAGCTCATCAAGTCGATGCTCAAAAAAATTTCGACCTAGAAATTTCCTCGAGTTTTTCCATCGCACAAATAAGCACAGCAATCAATCGTCATTCAATACTGTTGTCCACAATCGAGAAATGAATTCAGAGACGATAACCAATTCCAAGCATTAAAGTGCATGCAAAAATCGTCGCCTGCAGTTTTTACATTTCTTTTTTTCTCCTATACGAAAAGGGACAAAAAATAAATGGTTCTTCCATTTCAAGAATACAATGTCAGCTCATCAAGTTGATGTTTGAATAAATTTTAACCTACGTATTTCCTCGAGTTTTTCCATAGCAAAAATAAGCACAGCAACCAATCGTCATTCAATACTGTTGTCCATAATCGGGAAATAAATTCAGAGACGATAACAAGCGTTAAAGTGCACGCAAAAATCGTCGCCTGCAGTTAAAAAATTTTTTTCTCCTATAAGAAAAGCGACGAAAACTAAATGGTTCGCCCATTTAAGAAGACAGTGTCCGCTCATCAAGATGTCTGCTGCTATGACGCTCAGCTGTTCCAACGTTCAGTTAGCTAGTTCCTCGTTGGGTTCTGCGCCGACTTGACCCCCATCAGTGCATAAAAAAAAAATAATATCTTCCAAAATTTTCTGCACAAGGATATGTCCCTTTTGGGTTCACAGCAGCAGCAAGATCACCACTCCGGCTGCCGCCCAACGATAACGCACAAGGCAGCGACTCCTCAACAGCAGCAGCAAGCAAGGAAGCAAGCAGAGGCACAAGCCAGAGGGACCCTCGAAAATACATTCATAATACTGTACTGTAAAGAAGAAGAAAAAGAGGAAGAAGAAGAAGAGGAAGCACGAGAAGAAGAAGAAGAAGAGGAAGCACGAGAAGAAGAAGAAGAAGAAGAAGAAGGGAACGCGCGCAAGGGGATTCCCCTACACACACTCACACACACACACACACACTCTTGAAGCTCTTTGGAGATGGAATTCCATGCGCCCATTCTTCTTCCTTCCGTTTCGGATCCTTTTCCGGACACACTCCCTCGCACCCGACCCGCAACAACCACCCACCCCCATTCACCCCTCCTTTTTCGTGGGGATCCAGCACCACCACCAACACCACTACCACCCGTCGTCGCCGCCACTGCTACTACCGCCACCACATTATCCCGAAAAAAAAGACCCCCTCGACACTGTTTTTTTCTCTGTCGTTCATCAGCCTATTGTTTTCTTCAGAAAACCAGAAACGACTAAAACCCAAATGAAAAAAATGTGATGCCTGAACAGCAAAGTACTGTACTGTACTCATCGAACCGTAACTCCGAGGAGGATAATCTTCATCATCAAAAGCCCGTCAATCCGACGGAAATGCTCATTTTATCTCAAGAGCATTATCGAATCTCCCAACTCGATAATTCCGTGTCATCAGTCGTGAGATATTTCATATCGGAACAAAGGATGATTCCCGCGCTGAAATTTGCATTGCAAATAAGCATAAGCCGGATCCGATAAATCATAGCAACGACAGGGAATTTCCAAAGTGAATTAAAACAAAATAGTGTTTTTTTGAATGGTTCTCTGTAAAAATAAAAAATAATCAGTTACTTCAACAACGAGGGTATTTAATTTTGGAAAAGTTCAAGAAAAATTGCTCCTCAGGCATCAAAGCTTGATTGTAAGACAAATTCTGAATAAAAATGAGACATGAATTATTCCATTCAACGATTTGATGAATCAGTTTATACAATACTTGAGGTCAAAAATCACTGTGCGACGCTGCAAAGATGAGAGCATGAGACTGAAGTTTCAAGGTCCGGACTCAATATTCAAATCCAAAATCCGAAAAATAAATTGCAGAAAACTTTTGAAATTGTCCTCATGTAGGTAGAAAAACATCGAAAATGCGGATTGCTTCTCTGACATGAAATAACGAAAAAAAGCTTTTCAAAAAAATATAGCATAATTCACACTGATCTCATCCAAGTAGCTTTTCGTACCACTTGAAATGTTATTTGATAATAAAGTAAAGTAAATAGTACGTCTCAAAAAAATTGTCGAAATACTATCATCCATTTTTTTTAAACCGTTTCCGCTTCAAATGGCAATTCTCTTCCACAGCGAGAAATTTAAATTTTAAAAAAGCTCATGAAAAACTGCTCTTTACGCATCGAAGTTTAAAGGTAAGACAAAATTTGAATTAAAATGAGACAAGAATTATTCCATTCAACGACTTGACAGATCAATTTCAATGCTTCAACATACTTCATATCGAAAATCACAGTATGACCCAGCAAGAATGAAACTGAAATAGCAAGCGCGAGACTCAATATTTAAATCCAAAATCCGAAACAGGAAATTGCAGAAAACTTTTGAAATTGTCCTCATGTAGGTAGCAAAACAGCAAAATTTCGGATTGCTTCTGAGATTAAAAAAAAAAAAGAAGAAAAAAACGTTTCAAAGAAATATTGCATCATTCACATTGAGCTCGTTCAAATACTTGTTCGTACCATCAATTGAAATTTTACCTGATGATAAATAAAATAGCGCGTCTCGAATAAATGACCGGAATACTTCCATCGATTTTTCTGAAAGGAAAAAAAACGCTTCCGCCTCAAGTGCGATTTCTCGGCCTTTTCCCTCAAGACACATACGTTTCAATAGTCATTAAGAAACTGAAAGTTCCTCGATAATTTCGGGCCATTTTTCTTCGATTTCATTCCTCCCACGCAGATGCCTTCGGTCTTCCCGCCAAAGCGTGACAGAGCTTTTCTCTTTGAGCAACGATCCCCGGGATCCCCGGAATTGAGATTATAAAAAATGAACCTTCCTCCGGAATTCTCCCTCGGGCTGGATAAAGAAGAAGAAGAAGAAGAAGGAAGTACAGTACTGCACTGCCTCCTCAGCGATTCATTCTCCCTTGGCACGCGATTGAAATTTACGGCTTTCGCGGTTTTTCCTCACAGACTTTTCTCCCGATCTTTCATATTCGCCGAGTAGGTGAATCTGTTTAGGCCGAGAATGTTCCTCACGTCAGTGCCAGTATTTCTCGGGGATCGTTTCCTAGGTAACAAATGCCATGCCGGAACAAAAAGGGGTTTGGTAACACTATCCCAGAACCGAGCATCGAAAGGAGCGAACTCGACATTTCGTTCTCCATAATCAATCATCAATGCAAGCGATGAAGGATTTACATTTCTTCTTCGAGATTGATTAGTTTTTTTCCTTCCATTTTCACGCATTCAAACGAGTGAAATCATTTGAAAAAAGTCCGTTGGATTTTGAGTCCGTTGGACTTTATTTGCACTGCTTCCGACTGCACAATCTTGTTTTCCTTTTTCCCAAAGATCCTTACTTTCCCAAAAAAATTAATCGAAGGGAAATAGATTTTCAACCACATCCTTTTTCTAATCGCGCGAAACACCGGATCAATACACTGCCAAAAAATACTGATGAGCGCAAAAGCACTCGGCTATAATTTAATCCGAAGATTGAAACTGATGAAAATGACGAGCGATTTCCGCGTGAAAAGTATGGTTAAATCACGAGCAAATATTCAAATGAAACGCGATCATCAATATTTGAATAATATCGCCCTCCACGAATCAACGTACATTCGGAATGAAATCAGTTCTTTTTTTTTAATTCACGGTAAACCATCAACTGGAGTACAGTATAACGAGCTGATAAAATAAATCCCTGGAAAAACGTTTCAATATATTTGATGCCACGAATTATGTATCGAATCCCGATTTAATAACTGCATGCAATTTTAGCCTTTACGATTAAAGAGAGAAAAGTGCTAAGATAAATCAAATAATTTCGTTTAATCAAGTACAAGATATGGTTCCTACGTTTTCCCGGGTCACTATTCATCTTTTTTATTTTGAAGTGTAATAATTGGATTAAGATGGAAGCTAATTTTCGTTTCTTAACTCATTTACTTGCTGAGAGCATAACTAACCGCCAACCTTAGTTTTTCTTTTAAAAAAAAAGCATTGGGCAGTCGAAGTGTCACGAACTTATGTCAAATAATCTAATTTAAAACCTTTTAATGAAAATTCCCCAAATTTTTAAATAATGTTCCAGTAAAATTATGTTAAAATCGTTGAAAATGTTGTATATGTGACATTTGTGACGCTAAATGTGAAGGTCATCATAAAATGCTGAAAGATGAACCAGACTTTGTCCAAGTTAGGATTGTAAACGTTCATCGAAATAAAATTTGTAGAAAAGTAATGAAGACTTTCTCAAGTCACGTCGCATAAGCAATTATTTCAAGCCTTTTCCAATGTCCTAAAGTCAGCAATTATGAACCTACTTTAAGAATTATGACGAAACATCTTAATTTTCCAGAACAACCAAGTGTTTTCATAACATTTTTCCAATGATGAACTTAGTAGCAGCAAGATACTGTGAAAACCCATCGGCTTATCCGTGTTTTTCACATCGCATTACAAGATAAAATGCCAAAAAAAAATCCCCCGGGTTTTCGGGTTTCAACCACGAAACTATTCTCTTCATGAATGTCACGCATACCAACCCAATTAGTTTTTACAACAACAAAAACAACAAAAAATGCAGCTCGAAGAATTTCTCCAGGGGATACAAGAGAGAAGGAAGGAAGGAAGGAAGCTAACAAAAAACCACAAAAAAAAAGCAGTCAAATCAGCATAGCGTGACAATGACGCAGCCTCATCTCCTTTTAGCAGCACGCTAATTGAATTTGCCGAAAAGCCGAAAAGCCCACCTTTTGTTCTGCCAGCAAATGACAGAGTGCCTCATGCGCTGCATCGGAAGGGCTTCTCTGGGCATCTGGATTTCAGCTCATCCCTCTACCCCCCCTCCTTTTTCGGGTTTCATGTTTTCTCGAGCGAATCCCCTCCGCTTCTCTCAAATTATATTTGCTTGAAGCAGCTCTCGAGAAACTAACTACTGTATATACACAAGAAGCCCTCATAGTGCACATCCCGGGAAGATTTCCTTTTCTGAGAAAGTACTGTACAGTACTGTACTGCGTTTGTTGCTGCTCCGAAAAAAAAATAATTCGTTCCGGGGAAAAAAATTACGAGTGATCCGCTTTTCGTGGAAGAATCTTCCACCACAAAGAAAAAATTTCTTCGAACGCTGCTCGTCAAGTAAAAAAAAAGGCAATTAACCAGTGGCACGCGCACACACCTGGTGGTATATACCCGGTGGTAGGATAGACTTTTTCGTGAATAAATACAAAACGACTTCCGGCGCTAAAACTTGACGTCAACTTTTTCAAATATTCCGCTAAATTCGATCAGCGTTCATTTCGATGCTGAAAAATGCCCAATAAATAAAAATTGTTCCTAGGAGAAAACCGAATCTGACCATGATATTTGCTTCATGTCAGGAAGGAGTGTTTTTTTCTGCCTGAAAACTGTTTTTTTTTTCTTTTCAAGCGACAATTATTCAAATAGAAAAAATAATCAGGAATACTGGCACTGTATTTGCATCAAAAGCTGAACCCTCTGACACTCAAATCCATTCCTTTTCTGAGAAAATATTGCGTTTATTGCTGCTCCGAAGTAATAAAAAAAAGATATACTCCCCTCAGTAGAATTTTTTTCAGGTCCCCATGATCCCCTTAGAAACAATAGATTGAAAACCTCCCAAAGTCAAAAGCTTTTCCCCTCAAACCTCCATAAGTCGAATTTTCTGTGGCCTGTTGGCAATATTTTCTTTAAAAAAAGCAATAAAAACATAAATGCATGTGTTTTAAAGGAAGGGAAAGACTTAATTGGGCAAATGAACCCCTGCCTCCAAGTTCAGCAGCCTTTCAACTCATTCAAGAAGACATTTAAGCCCCAGAATATCACCATTTACATTTTTTCTAAGTTTTCCAGAATAAAGGGCTTTGTATTATTGCAGTTCCAACCTATAAAATTCAAAACCTCCCCAAGTCGATTTTTTTTGCAGGTCCCTTGACATTCGACTTACAGAGGTTCAATTTTAATTCGTTCTGGGGAAAATAGCGAGAGATCCGTTTTTTTCTTCTTCTTTCTTTCTGGGAGAATCTTCCACCACAGAAGAAAAATGTCTTCAAACATTGTTCGTCAAAGACCGACAAGCGTCAAACTCTTCACTTCCACCATGAGGGAAAAAGGAAGAAAGTCGATGGATAAACCAATGGAGCAGAAAACTGCGAGCAAGTGAGCGACGAAGAGGAAAAGATCATGCACTCAGTGTATGTGCTGGACACATAGGCATAAGCCCGCGAGATGAAAAAGAAAAGCGGGTCATGGGTCGTATACAAAGTTATCCCCACCTTTTCGTGCATCTGGACCGATGATATATTCGTGCCTTTTTTCCCGAGAGAAATAAAAAAAAAATCCTCTCAAGCTCTCAAAAAGAAAATTCTCTACTCCAAATATACACATTTTTTAAATGAAGATATAGAGATATTGAACTTTGTTTGGTTCTTTTCAACAATTTAAAATGCAAATCATGTCTTGACTTCAGAGAAAGAGAGAAACAGAAAGGGTCCATGTCAGTATCCCAAACTTTTGTCATGCATTTTGACCGATGATATTCGTGCCTTTTTCCGATAAAGGAAAAAAAACCCTCTCAAGCTCTCAAAAGAAAATTATCAACTCCAAATTTAGAAATTATTTGAAATGAGAATATGGAGATGTTGAACTTCGTTTGGTTCTTTTCAACAATTTAAAATCCAAATCAAGTCCAGACTTCAGAGAAAGATAGAGAGAGAGAATCCAAGTCTGTATCCCTACCTTTTCATATGTATCTTGACCGATGATATTTGTGCCTTTTCTGAGGAGAAAAAAAATCCTCAAGATCTCCGAGTAGAGTCTCAATTCCAAATTTAAAACGTATTGAAAGGAAGATATACAGAGATGTTGAACATGATTTGCATTTTAAAATTTTTGAAAAGGATCTAAACGAGGTTCAGAGTTCAGCGGGTGAAGAAAAGAAAGGGTCTAAGTCAGTATCCCTACATTTTCATAACATCTAAACCGAAAATATTCGTACCTTTTCTGATGAAAAAAATCCTTTCAAGCTTTTCAAAAAAAGCCTTAGCTCCAAATTTATAAATAATTAAAACGAAGCTTTTCGGGCGTTGTTGAGCTTGATTTGCATTTTGAATTGTTGAAAAGGACCTAACGATGTTCAGGCATCAGAGAGAAAGAAAAAAGGGTCCAAGTCAGTCTCCCTACAATAATTCGCAGGAGAACAATTTTTGATGACGATGAAAAAATCCCATTTTTAGCTTAATTCTACAAATGCTTAGAAGCATCAACGAATATTTTTAGGAGATTTTTAACCTGATTTCACTTGAAATTGTTGAAAAATACTAAACGACGTTCCGACTTCAGAGAGGAAGAAAGGGTCAAAGTAGAAAATCTATATACAGTACAGTACATCTAAGATATGATCATATCCGCCAGAAAACCGAGAACATCAGATAAATCATTTTTTTGTGATTCAAATGAAGAAAATGTCCACATTAATCCAAAGTCCCATTTTTTTCTGCTTGCATTTGTCAAGAAAAAATTCACCAAGCCTTCCCAAATTTTTCTCCTAGAGTGATCCTCCCATTCTATCCAAGTTTACGTCGAATGTTGATATGTACGTTATTGCCCCAACATCGGGGGAAAAATCTTGGTTTGAAAACTTATTTGACAAGCATTTAATGTTTTGCTCGTGAAACAAGAGACATTATTGCTTTCCACCGCAAATAAACTGCGACCGTAGGCCTTAAATTTCTGATGAAACGGACAAGAAAATCTACAAAATCAGAATTCAGATCAGCGCTGAAATCAGTCGTCATCCGGATTTGCCTTGTGTTTTTTTCCTAACCTGGATTTGAAATCGGCGGCTCTAATTCTCACAGAAAATACAAAAAGAAATATCTTTTCAGAGCATCACCATTATCATATTCAGGACAGCTTATAAAGTCTTAAAACAAGCGTGGTTTCTGAAAACAATACTCTTAGGGTTTCTTTGATGCCTGGGTTTTCTCCTTTTAGAGAAACACAGTAAATTCAATGCCGGACAAGACCACCAAAATGCATCTTTGATGAGAAACGCAAGAGAATTTTTTTTTTTTTCAAATATCATGCAACCGATGTTAGATAAACCATAGACATCTTCCCTTCCCAGTGGGTTCCCGCAGTCAAATACCCATAAACCCGAGGGGAAATTGGTGGGAGGTGAGGTTAGTGAACAAACAAAACAACGACAACAACGAACAACTCCGACAAACATAATTTATTAAACGCGTCGACACCCGAAACACGGAAGCCAAAAGCGTTCGATTGAGGCCGGAAGGAAATGCAAATAAAATAAATAAAATAAACTCGTCAGGGGGGTCGGGGCCGGGGGTGGTGGTGGTGGTGGTGTGGGATAAAAACAACAAGGCGCAGAGTTCGTATATAGTGTGCATTTTCCGACCAGCCCCTGGGCTCTTTTGCGTTGGAATGCAGACCAGGTCTCTTTTATTTTTCCCTTTTTTTCTTCTCTATCCCTGTTTATGCCTATTTGTTCTCCACTTCTTTCTTTCTTTCCAGAGTGTCGCTGGGTCTCTACATATACCCCTCCATCGTTGCAGGGGTAGGTCATGGGTCGCACGCAGCTGTATCGCTCATGCACGTAATCCACTTACAAATACACTAAAGCGCGTGCCCCTTTTTATTCGTCGACCCCCTCGGTGCAGGAANTTGAGAATTTTACTGTATTCGAAATGGCACAATAGCAAGAAAATCGTAAGAGATAAAGAGTATATTATTATTAATTAATTGAGAAGTGTTCAACAAATAATCCTGAAGCATTTTCATCTCAACGGCGTGCAAAATTGAGAAACATTTTTTTAAGCCCAGGCCATCATTCATTCAAAATCAGCAAACTGATATCGAAACACGTGCGTGTTTCAAAGCGATAACCTTGTTAAGAAATAAACAAGCGCCACATTGATTGCTCATAACCCTGAAATAAGAAAATGGTTCTGTGAATTCAATGCAAGGAATTTCTTTAAATGTTTTCACACCTGCTTCAGAAATAATCCGAACACAAAGGCGACTTTTTAGGCACATGTTCGAAAAAGAAAGTTAAACGCTGGCCTTTTTCATTCCCTAAAAGATGATTATTTTCACGTAATATCTTGTTTTGAAGTTACGGACAATGAATAATAGACGAAATGACGACAACTTCATTACTACCCGTCGAGAAGGACCAAGTGCCCATGTTGAGGCTCATTAAAATTTGAAATATTCCTGCTGAAGATCCATTAGGGTTTGCCTCTTCCCATTAGTACCCATTGAAGTTCGTTGCAGTTTCACTGACTGTCGTCTGACAGAGGCAGTCATTTCCTGCTGAATCTCAGAAATTTGAGACACGGTGCAAGAAAGCGAGAAATAGCTCAGCTTTGGGCTTTCAAGTCCCTGATCCCTGGGGGGGACTCTTACATAATGGACAACGTTTTCGAAAAGTGGAAGAAAAACAAAAAGAATACTAGATCAAAGGTCACTTTCAGGCTGCGAGAACTTGTCAACGTAATCATTTTCAGGGAATCATGAACGAAATTTCATGTTTTTGCGCGAAGTTTGTCGCGCAACAGAAGTGATGCGCGTTTTCTACTTCCGATCAACGATCTCGTGACAAACTTCCTAAAATTCATTCACTCATTATTTCCAGAAAACAAGATTTCTGCTGGCGACAGAAAATCCAAGGTTTTTTCCCCGATTGTTGCCTCAACCAACCAGATTTTGAGACGCTTGGGACGGGAATAAAAGTTCGTTTATTCATCCCCAGCAAAGATTAATTACAGTCAGTTTAAATATTTTCGTTGCACGGCAAAATTTCTCACCGAAAAAAAAAATAAAATGTCCTTCATTTACGCATGAACAAAATTTAAATAAAAATGTACCCGTCAGCAAATTTTTCGTGCATTTTTCATTCCTGAACATTCTTGAATGTTCACGCGCGATTTCAGACATAAAAAGTTTCTTAAGTTGTCTTTACGGTTGATTTTTACAGTAAGGTCTCTTTTGCTTATGCATTGCGTAAACTTTGTTTAAGTTAGTTTTTCTTCTTACAAAATGTACTCATGACTTGTCGAACACGTACTTCTGCTTTGCAACAATTGGCTCCAAAAAATCATATGACGCATCATATTTGAAGGCGTCTTACGTTGACAACGTTTCAAATTAGTAATTATTCATCGAGTTACGTCCTCAAGGGGAAATAGGTTCAATAAAGAACAACCTTCCAATGGCGGCAATCAAATACCCGTGCAGATTCACAAATCGTAAATTTAACCAGATTTGGTGACTTTTTCCTATAAAAAGGTCTGAAGGTACTTTAACCCTCCTTTTTTCGTTTTGTAACAAGAAAAAACGGCGACTTTATACCTTTTTACGAGCGGTTATGCGCTAAATGTTGAGGTAACAACACAAGCCCACGGAATTCTGTTTCCAATGGCAAAATATGCAACACCCTTGTTGGAAATTGAAATTATTAATAAGTTAAAATACAACAGGATTAGAGTGGTGCCAGAAAAGCGGCGATACTTCGGGAAAGTTGGGGATCTGGTGGGACCAAACATCGAGTTTCCACGAGATTTGGGATTCTTGGGGAAATCCTTCTGAAGGATAATACTCAGGGACAAAAATGCCATTGAGAGAAAATTGTTTAAATAGTGAATTGTTTTTGCATTTAGACATCAGTTGCTTCTGTGTTGTCTTACGCAAAAGACTGCTTATCAAAACTGCTGCTCAAACCAATCCAACCCAAAATTCCAAAATATATCAACCTTACACTAGGGTGTTAAGCACCGCGGCCGTAGCCCGGCTGATTGCGTTTAAACCAATCACTTCATATCTGAGATAAAAAATAAGAGAAAATTTCAAAGTCAAATTTCATCACTCAAATTACTGTTTCTAACAACCCTTCAGGGGCAGAAATTAATCCCTACACAGCTTAAAATTCTAAAAAGATTTAATTTTACCCCAAGACATATCAAATAAATACCGGAACCCCAATATGAGATTGAAACCACCCAGAAATAAATTTTTCAAGCTTCCGAAAAATCGGGAGGAAAATAGCTGTTGAGTACTGTATATACTTTTTTTTGTGCAACATATCCTCGGGAAATAAGCGATAATTTTACACCGATTTTTTTCCTGAGAAGCACGATAAATCATTTAAAAAAAAAGATATTCGAAAAACCAAACTCGGCAACACTGACCCACACCCCCACGTCCAATATATAAAAAAAAGACCTCATTGATCAGCAAGACCAGCGACTGCAACGGCAATTCATCACGCTGACCGAAAACCCGAGTCACCTTTGGCATACCCAAGCGACTCCTCTGATGTCGGCTTCACAAATACATAAGGAACAGATAAAAATATAATAATAATCCTAAAAAGAACCCCCGCTAGAAAATAAAACGGAAAATAGGAGACGAAGAAATGAAAACGCAAGCGTGGGAACCCTGTCGAAATAGACGTACACCTGCAACCGCGATGTATATACATATACAATATAATGAAATAAAAATCCCTCTCGCTCGCCAATGTTTGGACCAGATAGACGGGGAGGAATGACGATGTCGACAACAGCAACGTCGTCAGACGGGCAGACGAAGACGACGACGACGACGGCAAAATCTAGAAAGCCCGTGACCCACTTCCGCCTGTAACCCCCGCCCGGCCACAGAAGGGATGGAGGAATTGAATGGAACCCCCGAGCCCTGTCCGTCCAATGGATTGAATATACGAGGGGTCTAACGAAAGTTCTCGAACTAATAATTAAAATGGCATATAATTGAGCTGAAAAAAAAATTCGTTCTTTACGGAAAAAAAATTCTTTGGTACAAGAAAAGAATCTGCAGGAAGGGTGACTTATCATTTGAGTGGACAGCAAAACTCTGCCAGGGTGAATTTTGAAAAATATTCAAAAAAAATTGTCAAACAAGGCTGAATTTTTAGAAATGTGCTGAAATGTGGGTGTTTGTGTGTATCGATTTCATGTCTCGAAAACGCAAAGCAAGACGCGTAACGAAAGCTCATACGAGGGTTCTAACAAAAGTTCTCGGAATGGTGATTAAAAATGGCATATAATTGAGCTGAACAAAATTTTGTTCTTTAGGGAAAACATATTCTTTGTCACAAGAAAAAATCAGCCCCGTTTGACAAATTTTTTCGAGATATTTTGCAAACTTCACCCTGGAAGAGTTTTGCTCTCCACTCAAAAGAAAAAAATATATTTTCCCTGAAGAATACTTTTATTTCATTTCAATTTTATGCCATTTTAAATACTATCCCGAGAACTTTTGTTAGAACCGTCGTATGAGCTTTCTTTACGCGTCTTGCTTTGCGTTTTCGAGACAGGGCATCGACACACACACACATTCCAGCACCGTACAAAAATGGCAGGAATATAAATGATACATATTTCACCCATATAAATTATTCGAATTTTCATCTACATATAAATATTATACCTGTACATGCATAAATGATATAAATTTCACGCGGCAGATCTGCCACACAAACGGAGAACAAGATCATGGTCATTTTTAACACGTTTTTATGAACNGTTATTTTTTGCTTTTTGAAAGCATGGTTTTTTAGATTAATTTTTTAATCTATTAAATTTTTTTGTGCTTTTTAGTCTTACTTGAAAAACGTGGTTTTTAGATTAATTTTTTAATCTACTATAATTTTTACTGTACTTGACCAGAAATAAAACATTTTCAAGCCATTTTTTAAAGCCTTTTGTTCCAATCGGCAACACAAAAGCACGTCTTTGGGTTGATTCATTTAGTTTGCAGAACAATTTTTCTGCCAAATTAATTAATGCATTACTAAATTCTAAATTTATCAGCAATAAATTGTAATGAATAAAAATAACCATCATACTGAAATGAAAGAAATGAAGCAATACGTTATCCCCGAAGATACTCGTGTACTTGAAAACTGTACTAACTCTCATGCAAAATATCAATACTGTGCAATATTCTATTCTTCAACTCGTGGCCCGCAGAAAGATTCTTAAAATGCAAGTAAACGGATTTTTTTCCTGCAAAAGTTAAAATGATCCATTTGTCGATCGGCAAAAATGTATCCTAGTCTTTGTCATTCCGCAAGAAATTCCTCATACTTCTGCTTTTTTGTGCGTTCAAAATATTGCAGAGCACTGCCTTTCATAGCAAACACGATCCGCTGATTGAATTGATCTCGCAAAAAGTCGCCCGAGCAGAAAGAAAATAATTTTTAGTACAGTATCCCCTAATAATTTTTCTGAAAGCTCAGGCTAAAATCATATGATTTGGCAGCTATAAATTAATAACCCCTCACCACTACGTCTTTGTTTCTTTTTTACTTACAACTCTTCGTTACGCGAAATGAATTTTCATGTTTTCTGCTCCAAAATCGAATCACTTCCAGAAGTCCCAGAAATCTTTTTTTTTTCCTTTACGTAACTGAGCATGAAAGAAACGATTCAGAATCTTCTAGTGGAAAAAGACTCGTTATTAATTTCATTCCATTTATAAAACAAAATCGCAAATTTGACACAGGAAAAAGTCTTTCTTTCAGTGTCATTTCATTTTTGAACTAAATTTTTAAAATATTTTCTCGAGCATTCTGGCTGATCAAAAGCTATTAAACATGGTTGATTTATTTCAACAGCTACTTTTTCTGCTATGATTACCCTTTGTTTCATTCACTCAAAATTCAAAACAAACGAAACCAGGACAAAAAGGGAAGTAAAGCAAAAATAAAAAATGTGCTCTCAATACGAATGACTGGGACGTAAACATGGTAGACGAGAAGATTTAAAACCACAACGGTTTTAAAACGACAAGTTATAAAACAAAATTACGTAAGCATAAATTAAATAACAATTAATGTAAGATGAAGTGATTAAATCGTAAATATTTGAAAAAGTACCTATAGGAAACATCTTTGGAGAGAACAGGGATGCTCAAAAATTGCAAATAAAATAAGGCACTGAGACTGTTTATTGCATTCTTCCTTTTCTGTTTCATTTTATTTTTTCGATCATCTCTCAGTAACGAAGTTCCTCTTCTGGTTAAATGCACATTTAGCCACGCATAATTTATTTTCTCAAAGCAGTTGTTCTTTAAAAGTTCCTAACTCAAATAAGCAAATTACCCACTATGACCGTCCGGCTTTGTTAAATTAAGACTTAACCAGTGGAGTTACGCCCGTGTACGGTTCTTGGCGTCTAAAGCACTTTGGGTAAAGTTAAATCAGTGAACAGCCCAAAACACCCAAAAGAATAGTCTGTGGATCCGTTGATTCAGGGCTTTCTAGTTGACATCTTCCCGGGCCCGACCGGGCGCTCTGTTTCAAGTGCTTCAAGTTTTCACAAACGATCATACTGAAATGAAAGAAATGAAGCAATACGTTATCCCCGAAGATACTCGAGTACTTGAAAACTGTACTAACTCTCATACCAAAAAGCTATACTGTACTGTACAATATTCTATTTTTCAACTCGTGGCCCACAGAAAAATTCTTAAAATGCAATTAAATTGAAATTTTTTTCATGCAAAAGTTAAAATTATCCATGTGTTGATCGGCAAAAATGCATCCTAGAAATTAAAGCAGATGTCCTTTCGTACTTCCAAAGATTTCCTAAAATAGACTTTGAAGGACAGCACTTAACCGAGAGAAGACCATGGAAACTTGAGGTCAACTCTGGTTCCACACAATTCCTGAGAAGATCAGCTCAAACTTTGCTAATTCTTGAACTAGTATTTATAAACAACTTCTTATTTTATTTTTGACAATCATGACTCATGATCAAAACCAAATCCTGTAGAGTGTGGAATATTTGAGATACATTTCTAATGAAAAGAAAAATCTGCACAAACTGGCACTGATTCAGAGACAATAGGCTAAAATATTCTAAAAGTAACAGGGTTACGAATTAGCCAGCTTTAGAAACATGCGGCAACCTTTCGTCAGCTCTGATTCAGCATAACACACTTTCTTCAGTGTACGTGAAAAGTATCAAAATCCTTTCCAAAATCTTCGTTGAGAGGAAAACAATTTGATTCTTTAAATGGAAATTAGGTATGAAAAATGCGAATGCTGCGGACTTGCACTGGCCCACGAATAAATAAAAAAAAAAGCTGATCTAACTGGTCGCTAAGTTGCTTTCTCACTCGATTGTTAATTTTAATGACATGAGTAAGCATTTCTAGGATACGAATTTTTTCCGATCACCACGCAAATTCTTGTGCAATTCCAGGGAGTTCGACAGATGAAACGTCCAGGATTTTTGAGTTCACTGAAGTCTTCCAATGCGTATATTCTCCGATTTGGCCAGAAATGAAGGAAGAAATAAAATAAAAAATAACTACAAATTCACCTCACAGGAAGGACCACTTGAAACGCGCATATTTTCAACAATTTTTGCATGGCTTCAATCAATTAGGTTTTTATTTTACAGCAAGTAGTTACAAAAAATAAATAAATAAAATTCCGTCCAGACTTTTTTTTTTTTGTCTTCCCACAGTAATAAGCCTGTGATTCTTCTTCTCAGGTAGGAAAAGTGTTTACCTCACGCAAACCCGACACTAAGGGAGGATCGATGCGGGTTCATTAATACCATGCCATTCTTACGGAACCCAGACCCCCGGGTTCTGTTTGTCGCGAATATTTCAACGGATACATTAAATTCGATACGCTAGCTTTGGAGAACCCGAATTCCCCGACGAATTTAGTCTTTCATTTCGTATCTGTGTGGGAATCTCGGAAAACCTTGGTTCCCACAGATGGTCAGCAGCCTCCAAGGCTTTAATTCATTACAGATGTCCTTCTACAGCCTTCAAGGCTGTATTTTGTTACTAATTTCCGTTTGCCGTTTTTCGTCCTTGGAGGACAGTTTTCCTGTTTTCCAAACCCATCTTTTTTCAGCAGTCCGAATCGTCGAGTCGATAGCGAACGTTCTTCGAGATTTTCGCGAGATCTTGTGTGTGTTTCGATATATACCAACGTTAAAATAGGGTGTTTTGCACCCCGGTCGTAGCCCGACCGAATTCTTGTGTTTTATTTAAAACTTCACTTTACAAACTTTCAATCCCAAATTCTAATCTTACCTTGTCGGGATTTATTCCCAACACTGTTTGCCTTCCCCCCCTGGGACTTAATTAACTCACCTTTGTTTACGCGATTTCCAGCAGAACAATAAAAACGCTATTGCGTTCGACGCGTCAACACACTGGCAGGGTTGATCGATTTCGTGTCACCGATAAGGTTCATGTGTTATCGCTGATTGCTTCCGTAATTGCTCTTGATGAGTCAAATTGATCTGAGGCTCCGACCATCACCCGGTTCATGAACTGTAACTACTGTACAGTCAAGATACTAATATGGTTGGAAGGATATCCCCGTCATTTCTCAACGATATCTTCACATAAAACTTTTAAATTTGTTCATATTGGCGTCGTTCCCTTTCTCGATTCGTAAAAGAATTTGCCTTTTAATTCACAAGGACCCTCTTCAGCTTGTGAGAAAAAAAAAATTAAATACAAAAGACAAAATACTGTAACACTGCTCCTTTATTTAGACAACTTTCCTTCTTCATCCACACACGAAAAAAACAACACGCGGGAAATCTTGAAAAAATCATTCACGGATGGAATTTTAAACTTCATCTTCAATTTCCTCGATTCCACGAACCCGATTTATTCTGGTTCGTAAACAGTTGTTTGATTCGAATCATTAACCGAAGATACGAAATCAATGCATAAAATTTGACATTAGCAAATATTTATACACCGTATTTAATGGAAAAATGAGAAAGAAATCAAAAGTAAGGAACAGAAGGTTGCAGATGTTTCCCAGTACCCCATGGATTTTTTTTGTTCCTATTTTTTACAATCTTTTTTAAAAAATTTTTCTTGGTTCCCGACTCGAGTGATTTTGCGGTGAGACCAAAACATTTGTACGATTTCCAGCATTCTTCGAATATGACACTTTTCATTGCGTCATTATCATAACGATATCAAATTCACAGAAGTTCACTCTTATTTGATTTCAAATCATCATAGATTTTAACGATTTTGAGATCGATGGAAACCAAATCAGAAGGAGTCCGGAAGCATAATGAAAAATTTCTCAGACGAAAGGTCTCAAAAATTCGTACGCTTTCTGAAGCATAAATTACTGCATAATAAAGTCGCTCCAAAAAACGAGGAAATTCATGCTCAACAGAATGAAGAATATCAGAACTTTAAAAGGGTTCAAAAAATCGACAAAATAACACCATGGCAGCAAATCAAATACAGGTGGACTCCATCTACAACGAAATTCAAGGAACCATGAAAAAAAACGTTGTAGGGAGAATCTCCTTGAAGAGAACCTCTATAAAATGCTGAGAGAGCCCTATGTGACCAAAAACACCGGTCCTTGCACAGATGCATTATTTGCATAGAAAGACGCTGTATAGAGAGGCAATCTATATTCATTAATTATCATGCTGATAATTAATCCCGATTTTTTTTTCAAAGCGAAATACAGTATCTGCAACAGCACGAATCTTTCCCGCGAGAAAATCTGCTTTGCGAATCGTCTTCAAACCGGGACAAGGGCTGTAATTGGAATTCCGCATTTTTTCCCGCCTATTTCTATTCCGACATCAAAAGGCAACAAGGATGATACTATCTCAACAAGACAAGCAAGAACACAACACCACAGAACAGTACAGTATTATATACACTCCACTCTTTAATGCATCCCGAGGCACATAAATAATTCCTAGCCGACCTCGGCGAGAAAAACCCCTCCCACCCCTCATGAATTCTGCACACACACACACACACACCTTGGGGGTGTTGGAACCCATTTACACCCCATATCCTGCTGAAGTGATTAAATGTCTCTGAAGTGATTAAATGTCATTGAGTGGATTTGGGTGGGGTGGGAAGGAGGGTTTGGTTGTGGAAATCTTGATTGAACCTTGTGAACGCTGAAAAGCGGCAAATTAAGTGTTTTCTGTTCATTCATTCATTCCTGCCGAAAAAGGGCCAGGGGCAACTTGGATTTTCTGTGGGACATTCTTCAGGAAAAGAAAATCATCATGTCATCCGATCAGTTTTGAACATAAACTATCAGACACAAACTTGATGGAAATGCCCATTGCAAGGGTAAACATTATTAGCAAGAAAAAAAAAGACCCCATAGTTATTTCAGAGGTTTTTTATGATGTTTTCCCCGGATGATTGATGACCCAAAATTGAAAACAGAAGGAACGCACATTGGGATTGAACTTTTGCAATTTTGACTTGGCCTCCCTTTTTTGCGTCGTAAATCAACTGAGGATATGATGAGAGAAGGTTTGAAATAACCAGGAGTATTCATTAATAATCAACAGGTGAATAGTTTTTGAACTAAAATTGAGATGAAAGCCCTTTTTTGAGGACTCTCAGCATTTTTCCCATAGACACAGAGCATTTAACCTGTAATTCACACTTGCTGAACAAAAATCGAGATTATAACCCATCTTCAAGGAATATTCAAGCATATATCAGACGCAATACACCACTCTAAATTGTCTGACAAGCAAAAATAATCGTATCGCCTATTTCCATAAAAGGGGAAATGCAGCCAAAAGGATGTCCTGCATCGCAAGGATACAAGGATGAAAATTCAGAATTCTAGGATTAAAATCATGAGGAAACCATGAGATAAGACAGAATCTTTTCTCATTTTTTTCCTTTGGGAATGGTTTTCAGGATCAAAAATGTGAGAATGATAAAGGTGTTTTGATAGGTTTACAATTTTATTTACTTACTTTCTGGATTTTTGAGCAAAATCTATCCACTTTGAATAAATATTTAGGAATTTCTAGCTTTCCTCCTTCTAACAAAAACGCTTGTTTCCACCCAACTCAAAGCATCCCTAACTACAATTTGTTTGGATAGTCCCTTGAAATTCAACTTCAAGAGGTTTGATTGTGATCATTTTCTTTCTATGCATTTTGTAGTTCTTTTTGTTCAGACAGAGTCTCATTTTTGAGTTAAACTGATGATTAAGTGGGAAAAGATGGTCATAGTACAGACCTCAGGAATACTTCACTGTGCCATGCATTGATTTCTCTTGAGTGGATAGCAGTTAGGGTTAGGTGGGACATGCAGAAATGGCGGTGAAGGTTCATCAGCAGAAAATTGTCTTAATTCACTGATTGTCTTAATCCATTGCCACCAGTGCCAAGGAAGCTGGTGTGTTCTTGTGCTGCCTTCCTCCTCAACCTCCATTAATGCAGAAATGGCGGTGAAGGTTCATCAGCAGAAAATTGTCTTAATTCACTGATTGTCTTAATCCATTGCCACCAGTGCCAAGGAAGCTGGTGTGTTCTTGTGCTGCCTTCCTCCTCAACCTCCATTTTCATGATGAGTCAGTGCGCATCAACAATGACAACAGGCGCCATCTGGCTGCTGCTGATGAGCATCATCTCATTCAGGCCCATGGTTGTTGCTGCAGTGGCTGATGCTGAGCCTGCAGGTGGTGCACGCAGTGATTTAAAGGCCCCATCTGGCCTTGATGAAGTCCTGGACCAGTTGCAGGGGTCCCCAGGTGCCATGGCCAAGTTGTTTGGTGATGATGAGGCAGACATGGGTGATGGGGAGTCAGCAGCAGGCAGGAAGCAAAACATGCCAAGAGCAGCAGGGACAGCATCAATGGCAGGCAGCTGGTGGGTGCATGTCCTATTATTGCACTCATTACTGCCCTCCATGTCCATTCCTGTCCCATTTTCCTGTCCTTTTTTTCAAATCCCAGGAGTGTCCCATTAGAAAGTACCAACACTGACTTTCAGTAAAAAATTTACAGGATGTCTGATGGACATCCACAAAATGGTGGGCAAGAAAACTCAGTGTTGAATAGACAGTGAAAATTTGAACTTTATTGAGCTAGTTGACCTCATTATATATGAACATGAATGTGAAGCTGGAAGCATTCAGTTTAGGATTGTAAAATATGGTACTTTTTAGTGTATAAAATTGTGCTTCCACTGTACAAATTATTTATATAGTCGACACAGTAATTTTTGTTCCATTCTGTATCACATCATTGGCTATCAATCAATTTGAATCCATAAACAGTACTGCAAGTATCTGTTTTCATGCAGGACAAGCCTTATATACAACTGTCAAACCGCATTAGGTAAAACTTTAAGGAACCTAAAAAGAATTTGAGTTAGGCAGATTTTTAATGCATTTTTTTCAAAGAAAATTCATAGAGGGACTTGGGGGGGGGGGGAAATTGGCACAAGGAGGTACAGTATTTGACTTAAAGAGGTTCAAATTATCCAGGTTCAACTGAAGCACATGCTGATCTTATCACTCAACTAACCAGGTAATGTTCATTAATCTGATTGCGCAGGGGTTCGGGGTTGGAGCTGGGTCTTGTGGATCGGCGTCTGCCCATGTTTCAGGCCAGAATTGGGCCATCAGTGGCAGATACCTTCTTGGCTGCAGGAGGAGATGCTGCTGCAGGTCACCAACTGGTCACGCCTGTGAGAGAACCACCCATCATTACTGGCAGCAGCAGCAGCAGTGATCATCAGCAGGTGATCCAAATTTACTTCAGTGTGACTTTTTCTTTGGGTGAGCTATACTGTAGTGTGCATTGATTGATTGATTTATGGCCTAAGCAGCAGCAGCAGCAATTTGGCACCCAGCAACTCCTGCCATCAGCACCTGGCGTTTGGTCTTCTTGGCTCCAAAGTCAGGCCAAAAATGTAAATCTGACAATGACACCAATGGCAAATGCCAATGTGACCAACATCAGTGCAGAAGTTGGAGATTCGGATACAGTAGTGCCATCATCATCAGGAGAGGCAGCAACAACCACAACAGTGTCCTCAGGAGCTGCACCACCAGGAGGAGATGATAATGCTGACTATAAGCTTCCAAATTGTCCTCCTACATCCACATCTTCTTCAACAAAATCAGATACTGAGGACAGACTTGACACCTCATCATTGTCACCTCACTTTGAGGCCCCAGATGAGTCTGTGACATATGCATCAGGCACCCGGTGCTTCCACTGTGGTGATGTGGACTCTGCTGGCAATGTGGTGGACTCGTGTCCACCAAGGGGTGACTACAGTGTCAAGGACTGGGTCCACAAGTCTGTCATCCATCCATTTACATGCCTCTATACTGTATATTCCACACCTATGCATGTAGACAGCACTGTATCTCCACAACTCGCTCATCATCATGATGATGATGATGATGACACTTCACTATTTTCTATACATGGATATATTCTGTGTAAAAATCTTGTTCCTCATGATATATACTGTACTGTATACATACTGAAAATAATGGTCCTATACGCAGCACTTCATCCTCCCCATGACTCATATTTAATTTAAAATCAGTCATCACCTCATTTTAGGAAGAGTTTGCAAAGTGACATATATGCAAAATGGAACTTGGATACAAGGATTTGTCCATTTGGGCGCAAATGTTATTTCTCAAGTAGACATCGATTTAAAAGAATTATGGTATTGCCCATAATGTTTTGAGGCTCCAGAATTTTTTGAAATTTTAAAAGCATTTTTCAATTTACTCCATGATAAATGGAAAAATTCCAGCAATGGTCATATAATTGTCCACTTATGTCACAGAGGACTAAAACTTTGTCAGGCCTGCTGAAAATAAAATTTCTTTGTTTTTTAACCATTATCTAAAATGCAGAAATCATTATGGTTGAAACAATAATGTTTCAAATTTTTAGCACCCTGTGACATGGGTGGAGAACTCTGGCCATAACTGGAAAGCTGTCACTTATCATCACCCAGTATACTGTAAAATATTATATAGAAGGTGACAAAAAATCTCAGAACCTTACTACATAATGGGCTTTCTCATTAATTTTTTTCTTCATTGTCATAATTACTCTAGAAATAATCAAAGGTCACGCTCAAGCGGGACAACCCTTGTACACAGGTTCACAATTTAGTCCAAGTAGAACACCACAATTTGTCACTAATCTCTTCTGGGCAAGGGTCAAATTGAAGAATGGCCAAATTACCTGAACCTGTCTAAAAATTAAGTGAGAGCAGCAGGAAAAATACTAGAAAACTGGCTGAACCAGGTCGAATTTTGGCGCAGAGGTTAAATTGCGACTCAATCTCCCGCAGTTAATTCAACCATCGAATTGCGGGAATTTTGAATTGCAAGGTATCACGTGTACACTGTACAACGATATGCATTAGAAAGTAAACACACTTTACTGTACAGTACGAGTAAATCACACCTCCCAGTAAAATTCAACCGTCGAATTTCGGGAGGCTGAAACGCTATATAGGTACCACCTTGTACTTTACAATACTGCACAACAACAATAACCAGCATAGAAAGCAAAACACACTACTGCATACTGTACATCACTCTGTGTACTGCACGCAGATACAAGATCCGGACTTGGATCTGCCCCTCGGGCTGCTTGACAGTGCTTACAAACGGGTGCTGGCTGACCCAAGCCGGAAGCAGGACTTTCTCCGGTGTCTCTACGGTGGCTGCAATGCGGACGTGCCATCACACTTGGCCCGTTCGGGTGCTATTGCTGCCGGTGCTGGTGGAGCCGCATCAGCTGTGCTGGTCATCAGCGCAGTAGTCTCCATATTCGGAGGCTGCTGCTGATATGCCCAATATCAGACAGACCTCATCCACCAGCAGTTTCTTCTGGGGGTGGAATTTAAGGCTTGAAAAATTTATAATGGCCCGTTATTTTATCCCAATTTGCTCTTCGGTATTAAGCCTTGTATCATAACATCATCGTCATCATTTCCACTGATGTTCTTTGGGCCTATTGAATGGATCCAGCTGCATGATATTTTATATGCACGTGGTTGCAGTATTTCATAAACAGTCGAACCTCTTCACGTCAAATTTCTAAGGACCAGCGAATCGAGTTAAGGAAGTTTTGACTTGAGGCAACAAGTATTTTAGGGGGGGGGGAAGAAAGATGAATTGCAAGAAATTGTAAATGGTGATATTCTGGACCATAAATTGCGTCTTAAATGAGTTGACAGGATGCTGAAATTGGACGGAAGGGTTCAATGTCCTAATTAGTCTTTCACTTCCCTCATAAACGCATAAAAATACATTTCATTGCCTTTAACTTTCCCGTGTCGATAAAATAATCACCAAAAAGGCATGCAGAAAATTCGATTCGAAGAGGTTTGAGGGGGAAACCTTCGAGTAGGAAATTCAGACAGGGAATTGCAAAAAAGTATCGATTACAAATAGATATATTTGTTTGAGGGAAGAAAGAAGAATTGCAGGAAATTTCAACTGTTATTATTATGAATCTTAAATTGTTTCTTTAAAGAGTTGACAGGAAGCTCGACCTTGGACGCAAGGGTTTATTTCCCCAATAGGCCTTTCACTTCCTTCAAACATACGTTTTTAATGCATTTAATTTTCTGTGTCAATAGAATAATCAGCAAAAAGGCATGCAGAAAATTCGATTCAAAGAGGTTTGAGGGGGAAACCTTCGAGTAGGAAATTCAGACAGGGAATTGCAAAAAAGTATCGACAACAAATAGATATATTTATTTTGGGGAAGAAAGAAGAATTTCAGGAAATTTTAACTACTGTATTGATATTATGAATCTTTCATAGTTTCTTGAAAGAGTTGACAGGATGCTTGAACTAGGACGCAAGGGTTTTATTTCCCCAATAGGCCTTTCATTTCCTTTCAACATACATTTTTAATGCATTTAATTTTCTCCGTGTCAATAAAATAATCCCCTAAAAGGCATGCAGAAAATTCCAGTCATACACGCTAAGCAGTGCAATATCTGCAAATGCGTCTGGGGATTCACGTTGTTCCACGCAGCTCTTCCTTTATTTTTTTTTTCTGCGTGCTAATTTTTCGTTTCCTCTTTGGGAGGTGGTTCAGCAATGGGAGAAATTGGGAAATACTCCCCCCGAGAGAAAAGGAAAGTCTTCCAATTCATCGTTTTAGTATCAAATATTCATCAAGCCAGGGCCCGGTTGAACACCTCGCGTGAACACCACGCCTGGTTCTCTGTATGTCGGTTCAACAGACCCTAGCATGAAGTTAACGTCGTTCGTACATTTATTTTCTCGTTGGCACACATGAATTCCGTGCACCTCCTTTTATTTACGGATACTTTTTCCTTTCTCAATAATGTATTCAAGATGAGAACCAGCGTATTTTCGAGCGTGGTTACGCCGATAGGCCGCACCCATAATTTCAGTTTCAGAAATTCCAGGTTCCTATTATACGTAGGACGCAAATAATTCGAAATCTCTTTTAAAGGATTTATCAAGAAGTTTCCTCCTCATAATCCAAAAAAGCGTTTCAGCGATCAGATTTGGTGCTTAAAAAAACACAATAAATAAAATTTACTAAAATGTCAACAAATGAACATTTTTAGACTGCACTTCACGCGCTTCCCGATGTTGTCCGTTCATAAATTCAAAAAATTTTGAGGATAATATTTGGTGATGCAGTGAACTATAAAAAAAATTCACCATATCGATGATGGATTTCTTGTGGATTTTTTTTTCTTTAGACTGCTGAATATTGAATTAACCAACGCTTTGCACGCGAACACCAAAAACGCTTCTCAACGTTTACATTGAGAGTCAAATTCGCGAATAATTAGTGAGTTTCATATGAAGTGACGCAATTGAACGCCAAACGTGGCGACATGAAACGAAAAAAAATATTTCATTTCATGTCAATCCAGGACGATAGAGAAAACTCTTGTCCATCGAAAAAGAACTTGGATCACGCGGCGAGCAAAAATATAATTTTTTTATTTTTGAAGTATAAAAAAAAGAAGGAGACGGCGCAAAGACATGAGATTTCTCGAGGATGCGACACAAATAAAAAACAGGAAGCTCCACTGACCTGACATTGAGGAACTTTGAACTCCTGGGAGTACTTGACCCGCGGGTCGAAACGAGCCAGGAGGCGCAAAGACGACATGAGATTTCTCGAGGATGCGACACAAATAAAAAACAGGAAGCTCCACTGACCTGACATTGAGGAACTTTGAACTCCTGGGAGTACTTGACCCGCGGGTCGAAACGAGCCAGGACCTGGAGGAAGGAGTTGGTGAGGAAGCGCGCACAACAGTCCTGCGCCAGCACCCGACGCAGCGTGTGCTCGCAGGCACCACCACCACCACCACCACGACCTCCGCTTCCACCGCCCGTGGCGGCAGCGGCAGGAGCAGCAGCAGCAATACCCGAGGAGGCGGTGGCCGCCACCACCACCGGAGGCGCCTCTCCCCCGAGCAAGGCGTCGAGCGGCCACTCGACGCAAGTGGGCAACCGGCCCGCCGCCCCCGACGCCAGCGCCCGGCACGCACCCTCCGCGTCCACACCGCTAAGGCACGAATCGCACACGCGTGCCGGCACGTCGGGACTGCACGGGCACGCAACATTACCACCAACACCACCGCCTCCGACACCAACACTACCACCACCACCAGCACTAGAAGAAGCGTCGACGACGTGAAGCCGACACACCGCGAGAGCCAATAACAGGACAAAGACGAGCGTAGCCCGCGCACGCCACCACCAGGACCACCACCAGCGACGCCGCGTGGGGTGGGTCAAGGGCCGCGGCGGCGCCGTCGTCGGCGTCGTCGTCGTCCTCCGCCGCATGTCGAGGAGCCGTCGCGGGTCGGCGGGTGCTGTCGCATCGCCGCCGCCGCCGTCTACGCCGCGTGCCGGCAGAGCGCCGGGCCCGGAGCCCGGCCGCCGCCGCCGCGCCTCGCTGCCCGCCAGCCAGCACCGGCCACCACCACCATCAACGCACGGCGCGTTTTCCCTGCGCCAACGCCGCCGTTATCATCTCCACTCTCTCATCACTTCCGATCCACGAGTCTCTGCCGAATCGATACACACAGTACAATACACTACAGTACAATACATTACAGTACAATACAGTACATGACCAAAAATAAATTCCTCCAGCACAGACATGCATACTGGGCTTGCCCCACTTAATCATTTCTACAAGTAGGTAAGACTGTAAAACAAACCAAAAAATAATAATTGACCCTTGTGTGGCAAAGTTGGGATATTTTTATACATTCCTCCAGCACAGACATGCATACTGGGCTTGCCCCACTTAATCATTTCTACAAGTAGGTAAGACTGTAAAACAAACCAAAAAATAATAAGTAACCCTTGTGTGGCAAAGTTGGGATATTTTTGCAATATTTATTGCCAATGGGCACTGGGAATGAAAAAAAACTGCTTTTGTACCAAGGCCTAAGTTGGCAAAAGTCCAAGATTTGTTCTCATTCTGCAGAAAATTTTCATTGATAATTGAAAAAAAAATCCTTCGCTGGGTGGCATTTTTGCCTGCATTCCTAGCATAGGATTTGCAAAGGAAAATCCTGCAAACAAAAGAAAATTTGCCTCATGAATTTTTCCCAACTTAGGCCTCCTCAACCTGTGAGCATTCCAGTGACCTTGGGTCAAACTGAAATGCGCTGCCCCTTGGAAAAATCCTGACACTGCTGTGAAATGAGGAAGAACCCTCAACTGTCCAAGGGTTAAGATGCAGTTGAACCTGGAAAACGTAAACCTCCGTAAGTCAATTTTCCTGATGGTCCCTTGAAATTTGACTTGAGAGAGGGTTGATGGTACAGTATTCAACTTGGGGAAATTTGAGTTATGTGCAATTCTTCTATATTTCCCACAATAAAAATGCTTGCCTTTATAACAGAAAACCTCCTTGAGGCAATTTTTCATGGTACCGTATTTACTCAAGTACCACACCTACCTTTTTTCTAGAAATTGAGGCAGAAAAAAACTGTGGGCGTGGTACCCCAGGATAAATTTTAGGGAAAAATTCCCAAGACCAGTCCACAGTGCCCCTCACATCCAAGTAAAAACAAAAATTGAAGAGGAAATGTGCAGGGCAAAGTCTCTCCCTGCATGCGGTATAAAGGCTCAATTTGTTTCATCCCTTGGAAATGCAACAGGAAGTAAAGGAAGAAGGTAATATTCATTTAATTGAGGAAGCTTTCCTACATTAAAAATGCATTTTAACTGCTTCTGTACACTACATGGAAAAAGACAGAAACATAAAATATTGATGAGGAAAATTGAATTTGGAAATAAAAAAAGATTTCACTTTTATTGATTTTCAGCAACAAAAAATGGGGGTGCGCGTATTACATGGGGATAGGTTTTTGAAAAAATGTCTAGTGAAAAAAATGGGGGTGCACGCCGTTCTTGATGGCGCGTGGTACTCAAGTAAATACGGTAATTTAAATTTGACTTGGAGAGGTTCAACTGAATTCTCTTTTGAATTAAGGTTTTCTGTTATAAAGGTTTGAGTTATGGAGCCAAGAATTTGTTTTGTGGGAAACAGAAGAATTGCAAAAAATTGCTCATGGTGATATTCTGGGCCTTGAATTGCTTCTCAAATGAGTTGAGGGATGCTGATGCTGAGCTTGGAGGGAGGGGGTCATTTGCCCAATTCAGTCTTTCACTTCCGTTCAACACACATCAAATTCCATTTTTATTGCTTTCTTGTGTCAAGAAAAAAATTGCCAAAAGGCCACAGAAAATTCCACTGAGAGAGGTTTGAGAGGAAAAGCCTTTGAGTTACCCAGGTTTTTAATGCAATGTTTTTAAGAGAATGCAGACGGGGACTTGAAATAAATTTTACTTAGGGAGGTTGTGGTTTTTTTTTTAGGTTCAACAGCCTCCTTAAGTCGATTTTTTCTACTGTAATTATAAATAAACAATACTGTAGGGTGTAGGCTGCTGCACAATAAAAAATTGTCCACAGATTTTAAAACGTATCTCCCAATTTTTTTCTGCTACGCGGAAATGTTCGGAATCCCCAAGAACTCGCAACCCATCAACTGGAACTCAGGAACTTTCATATAGGAAGATCAACGTGAGGCCCTGCTACAGAAAATACTGCTGCATTTGGGTTTATCAAACATTTTTGGACAAAAAAAATCGGTATCAGGTACAGAAGAAGTACGAAAAATCGAATCAAAATACACGTTGACTCGGCCGACATGCGTTCAAGTCGAAGAAGTACCACAGTATAGAACACTCATTTTCAATGATCTCAAGATTATACTGTACCACCAAAAAAAAGCCGAGAATAAAATGGACAGTAATAACTAATTAATTGAGATTTTCATTTAATTCTAAAGCGTTGTGATGCAAACGGTTTGGATCTTCCTGTTCTCGCACTTGAATGTGGTCCCGTGAAAGTCTTATAAGGAGAAAAAATATATATCCAATGGACAATATCAATTTTAACGAATCAAGCGCCAAAATGAAGAACCCATTTTGCTATATCAAGTTAACCTGAATTTACAAATGAGTCAATAAAAAGCGTATCGAACAGTTACAACAGGTCTATACGGTTATGACGCCTGTCGCTTTCAACTTCAGTACTTCTTTATGTAATCACTCTGCCAGCAAGCACTATCATGAAATATTGTCCAGAGTTCTTCAGTACGAAGTACCTTTCGCATGGATATTTACGGTTATAATACTCAAGTCATGATCTCTACGCCTTTGCCTTCACCTGACATGGGCTGGAACTGGAACTGTCTCCATTGATGTACCAAGGAAAATAAAATATCTCCCGGATTTCCCAGTTCGGTGCAAAACGAATTATTTCCACTTTGGAGGAAGACAGAATGTTGGGCGTGAATGTTTTGCAGAATATTTTGGCACAACTGTACAATTGTGCACGGTGTGCATCTGTACCTGTATTATGCGCACCTTGATGCACATGCTCTCTACTTGAGTGAATGTAAAGTATATGATATCCTATGTAATAATATATTAAGCTGCAATAACATCTATGCGGACACTGGATGATTGGAGTCTATATGGATTTCCGAATATTTTCCTGGAATGGTGCACAGTACATTTCCGATTTTGTATGAGTGAGCATGATACTTATTTTAATTTCATTCATTTGGAATTTGGCATGTGCAAGAAGTCTCGCAAAAAATTTAGAAATTGATCACCTCTTCCTTTAATAATATTCAGCAATAATAATAATATTCAGCAATTATTGATGCTTCAAAAATTTATTTTGTTGTCTGGATTTCAATTCCATAAATATAGGAGTTTATTGAATCCTTTGCAATTTGGTGCATTGAGCACAAGCACAAGATTACTGGTGGTCCTTGGGATGTAACCACCTTTATAATTGTTCAATTTTTTTAAATTCCTTGCATAATTTGCAGCATATTAAGCCCAGGTGTGGCTGGGCACCACAGTTTGATATTAACCCTGAAGTTTGTGGGGAGAAATACAATGCCCCCGCTCATGTGCCAGGTCTGGCCCAGCAGGCCACAACTGGCACATTCAGCACAAGTACAAGATTACAGGGGGTCTTTCAGCAGATAACCAGCTTTAATCATTCAATTTTTAAAATTCCCTACTTAGTTTTGCATCATGATGCCCAGGTATGTCTTGTCCCCCCTCTTATATAAAGTATATGACAGGCTGTTATACAGAAAAAAAATTAAAGTTTATAAATTATAATTTATCCAATGTCTAGGTGTGGCTGGGCAGCCCAGCTTGTCAACAATTTGATGAAGTACATGTTTGGATATGATTCATACAAGACATACCATCACCAATTTTGACTCATAAGGAAATAAAAAACCATGTTAGAATCAATGATGAGTTAGACTTACATGAAAAAATGCCAGTTTATGGGGTTGCCAAAAATATGAATAATTTAAACAATGACTAGAAATTTGAGGCATAATTTCCTGCCATTCAGGAAAAGTTTCAAGCAACATTTTAACTGATTGATTGATATACAGTACAAGCTTTATTTGCCACTTGTCAGCATGCACAAAGTTCAAAAAATTTTGGAGAAGGTGTTCAGCCCGTTCCAAGATGATTGGTCATTGATCAAGTATTTTAGAAAGAATCTTGGAGGAGAAATCCTATAAAGAAATGCTAAAGGCTTAGTTTTATCATGAGTAAGGCCAGCCAATTAATTACTTGATTCAGCAATAACACATCGGAAATGTTATAATCAATGGAATGGCATGGATCTCGAACTCAAATTCAACTGGATTACAAGTCACAGAATTAAGACAAAATACCCAACTACTGCAACAAGCATTTAGTCCCCACGTTTTACCCTCAAAGAACAATTTTGCAGAAATAATTTCATAAAGGGAACATGGCACTTCACCTGAGCCAGACCGGCTAAAAATATTTGCGTCACCACACATCCTCAATGACCTTCCAAGCTCAATGAAGCATCTGGGAGCAATGAACTAAACACTTATATTACCGTCAACTCAGCTGCATATTGCAGCATAACCCACTTTGTCAGAGAAAAGTAAGGACAATTTTTCATTTCAAGGCAAACTGAAACAGATATTTACATCAAGTTTATTTGCAAAAAAAAATTGAAGAAACCATTCAAAACTGCATAACTCGTTCACATGTTCGTATTATTGCACGCAAATCAATCTAAAATTTGAAGTGGATTGGATCAATCTGAGGTAAAATCTCCGTAGAAAGAGTTTGCTTTTCATAAACGTCAAAGTCACAAAATGCAATAGGACCGAACTACAGTAAGTATATAGGAACCTTCCCTCCTGATTCCAAGAGGCACTGCCTTCATGCAAAAGGGGAAGAATGCACTGTTTGATCTCCAATTGGAACAACCGCAAAGCCAGCAATTCAGAACGCAAACTTTCAGCATGTAACCCCAGACACAGACACACACACACACATACACAATGCACTCTCTGATGACATTTCCCTCGGTTGCTGATGGAAAAACCGCATTGTTCGTCCCACAACAAGGAGGAAAGAACCCGGTCAACATCAATTACAACGGGCTCTGAGAACCCGGGGTCGCTGAAGGATGGGGTACACTATACCCTCTGTCTCTCACCACGGGGAGAGACGCACGGGAATAGAGGAAACCCAGCTCAGAATAACGGAGCTCCGCTGCTGTGTGCTCCAACAGTGCGCAGAGTTCCGCAATCTCCTGCGACTATGTGGATCCCTCCTGCACGGTATTCGAGTTATACTGCCGCAAAATGGCCGCGCCCTACTTTTCATGAGGGAGTGCGCATTGGGTGAGAGGGTGTCGTTGGTTTGTCCGCCCAAGGAAGAAGCACTCCCTGCAGCCAGCATCTCTGCAAGATCACCAACACGTTCCGCGCTGCACTTGCGTATTGCCCCCACAATGCCTGATGTCACAGCATGCGCGGCGAGTATTGTGTCTTCTTGGATAGGTGTCGCTCAACACAAATCTGAAAAGCCCAATGTAGGTGATACCTCCTGGATAAGGTGGATCTCCTACACCAAGTTGATTACTGTACAGTGAGAATGTGAGTAAGACCTTCTCCCCGTGTTGGAACATACGCACGTGAGATCATGTTTTCCAATATAATTAAATGGGACCTAATTTAGTTGGTTCTCATGAAAAATTAGGAGCCATACCCCGAAATTGAAATAAAATGCGTTTCTAAACTTGCAGAAACGGAACATGACTGTGCAGAAGAAAAACACGCAATCTGATTTGCTGGCATCAAAAGGACCCCAGTAAGTATAAGTCTTGCTATACTGTAAACAGATGATAGGAAACTTATAAAAGGAGCAAAAGATCAACCTGTTTTTATAAAAAAAATGTATTGAGTATACAGTGCATTAAAAAGAAATTCATTTTCAATTTTTGGAAATTTTAATTGTTTAATTTGTTCCAAGATACATCCAAATTTTGAGAAGTATAAATCTAAAACATTGGAAAAGTGTCTAATTTTCAATAAGATGTTGTCCAGATGCCAACTTTTTTAAAGTTTCAAGTGTTCCCAAGCATAATATTTGCATATTGGGGTGTCTAATGTTGGTAGGCTTAAAATTGTATTTAATTGGTTCACCTGTTTTTAAAAACTGAGGATTACAGTCCCATAAAATTGAATTTTTTTTTCTGCTTCAAGATACAGTACACGAAGGAAATGTACCACAGAAAAGCACACATAATTTAATCTCATAGCATCAGAATGAGCTGAAGGATCAGAGAAAAAGAAGTCTTTTTATACTGTGCACAGAAAAGGTTAAGAAATTAATAAGCAATAATAACAAAAAACGTTCACAGCCGTAACTCAAAGAAAAACCGTGGGGTTAAAATACCAAGACCAACTTGTATTTTGGAAGCAGCAGCATGTTATACAAGAATAAAGAATATGCAGAAACTTTTCACTTTTTTGAAGGGAACACAAGTCCCACGAAAATCCTAGTGATGCTAACCAAACCAACACCACACAATCCAAGTGTAAACAGATACAGCATCCGATCAGTACCTGTCTTCTGCCAGACCAACGTTGTATCCCCGGGTTTCACCTAAAATTTCGTGGAATTCACATGAGAAAAGTAGTAAGACAGCAATCCTCCAATTTTATCGGATGCAACTGACCGCCCATTGTCTCTGAATATTCTTGAATTGTTTATAACCGGGGTGGACTGGATTTGCGTATCTCCTAACGCTGGACAGGATTGGAAATGCTGAGCATCGCAGAGCCCTTCCCTAAAATGGAAATAACCCATGAAAAACATTATGAACTAAGACAGTGAGCGACATCTCCTTGGAAGAAATAGAAAACTTGCAGTAGCGATACGGGTCAGCATCATGGTGCTGCGCTCCTGGACCCCTACTTAATTTCCACGAATTTTCCTATGCTAATGGGTCCAAGCCAACAGCATTGGATGAGAAGCACAAGCTCATGGAAAATTCTTTGATAACCTCCCTCCCACTCCCTACCCAAAAGTTCACACTGATTTTCATGAGGTTTTCCCTGGCACCAAGAAAATAAAGGTATTGTGCAGTAAATCTGTTGCAGAGGTCCGGGTTCAATCCCACCCCCTGGCACATTTTTTTTATTAATTTTTTTTATCATAACTTGCTCAATTTTCGAGATATTTCAAATAAAAAAAAATGAAATTTTTTGAAATGCATTGTGCATTCAAAAATATTTCACAATTTAAATTGCTATAAAAAATAAAATGTTATGAGTTTAACTTAAAAGTCAGACATTTTTTGTTTCCTAAGGTTTTCACTTTAAAAATGTGTCATAAATTCCAATCTCACTCAATTTCAAAATTTCTTCAAGTTTTCTAGGCACACAGATGTTTCCTAAACTTCCTGTTTTTAAATTTGGAAAAAGGTATGAATTTGCGCAACATACAATGAAAAATGCAAAAACAATTTATTGAAATCAGACAAAAATTTACAAAAAACTTTTTGCTTATTCCCATGTGCTAAATTAATTTTTCATTATTTCTGGATGTAAAAAAACTTTGAAATTTGTAAAATTTCATTGCACATTCAACAAAAATTTTACAACTGAAATTTCTCCAACAAATAAAATGTTATGAGTAGGTAAAGTTAAAAGTTGGAGATTTTTCATTTCCTGATGTTTTGACTTTGAAAATGTGTCATAAATTCACTTTTGACTCAATTTAAAAATTTCTTCAAGTTTTCCAGGCGCACACATGTTTCCTAAATCTTTGTACAAAAAACTTTTGTGTTTTTTCACATGTAATAAATTCAATTTTAAATAAATGTGGATAAACAAAAAAGCTTAATTTGTACAACATCTTTGACCTCAAAATCTGGTAAAAATCTAGAAAGTTACAGGCAGTTGAATGAAAATAATAAAAAATGTTATTAATTTTCCAACTGTAAAAATTTGTGAAACTCTGAATTATTCACGGAAAATTAATTTCTTTGCAGCAATGGAAAAACAATGCAGTTTTCTAAATTTTGTTCCCTTAAATTCTGCAAAATGTTAAAATTTAAAAGAGTTACAATCAAAAACACATAAACATTTTCTTGAGATCACACACAAATCAACAAAAAATGTATTGTTTTTCCATTTGTACAAAATTCATTTCTCCGAATTTCTGGATGAGCAAAAATTTTAAATTTGTAAACATCTGTGTGCTTAGAATCCTTCAATAAATTTGGAGATTGCATGAAAAGAAAAATAGTTACAGTGAGTTGAATGAGAAAAAACTGGATATGTTGTTTCCAATATTTAAAATTTTAAAAATTGTGAAACTGTGGTTTATACACCAAAATTAATATCTTGGCAGCATTGGAAACATAATACAGTTTTATAAATATCCCTTTTTAAATGCTGCAAAATGTCAAAATGTTACAAACAAAAACACAGAAACATTTTCTTGAAATCTTATCAGGACAATCAACAAAAAACATTTTGCTTTTTCACATGTACTAAATTCATTTACTGTATCCTCATTTCTGGATGAACAAAAATTTTTAATTTGTAAGACATCTTTGTGCTCAAAATTCAAGAGGAAATTTTGGGATTGCATGAAAAGAAGAATAGGTACAGGGTGTTGAATGAAAAAAAAACATGACATATTTGAAGGACTGCTACAGGGAAGATATTTTGAATCCAGGTCAAATTGCAAGACATTGTAAAGGTATTCCTAAAATGCTGAACATGATGCCCAGGTGTGGGTGGGGCACAATCAGCTAGTTTTGTGTAAAATGGTTAGCACTTTCTAAACGGAATAATAAATGCAGTGAATGAGCAAGCATTTAATGCTATCTTATCAGTTTTTCTTTTTGGAAGCCTAGTTCGGGTTCCGGATATGATACAATTTAAATTTTGCATAAATGCTTTGAAGGATTATAGTCAGTGAACCAAGGGAAAGTAGAGTAAAATGAGTGGTTTATTTGCATCATTGGTGGTTGTCTGTCTTGCTGCACTTGCACGTGCTCAAGATGAACAGCCCATGTGCTACTGCGATTTCGCATATTTTTGCGAAGACGGACCAGGAAATCCTGCAAATATCATTTATCAGTTGGACAGCAAAATAGGATCATGCACTGCAACCCTGGAATGTGAAGCTTACTGCCGATCCATAGTCAGTGACCATTTGTATAATTTTATTTTCCACGAGTTTTTTTTTTTTTTGCGAACC
Organism: Notodromas monacha; assembly: GCA_905338405.1. Taxonomy (NCBI): domain Eukaryota; kingdom Metazoa; phylum Arthropoda; class Ostracoda; order Podocopida; family Cyprididae; genus Notodromas; species Notodromas monacha. The sequence continues at coordinate 43,230 of CAJPEX010000919.1, forward strand.
GAATTTGGTATTAATTTTTATATGTCTTGCCCCTTTTTTAGGGAAATCAAGTGCAAGATTTGGATTCCCTGGTGACAATTGACCAGGAAGGAACTCAGCAACCAGTTGGAGAAATCGCTTGTGCTGCTGTCACTACTGCTTATAACAGGGATGTGAGTAAACAAAATCATTGATTTGAAGTCATGGATAACGTTGATGTGATTGCTAAGGGATCCATAATTGGTCCTGTGATTGTCAATGTGAAATATTCAAACAATTTTACTGATAACTTTAAAAAAATCCTAATTTAATTGTATACGTAGCGGATTTATTCAGGGTTTCATTAAAACGAGTTTATATATTTACTAAGATGAAGAAAAATCGTCATTAAAAATAACCCTCAAGAAAACAATTTTTTAAAATCAGATGTTCACTCCTTCAAGCCCAGATATTTTGGACCATTCAACACATGTTCAAGTATAATAAGTAGGCAAAGAGAACGACAAATAATCACGCACAGCAGAAGTGAGAACTGTTCTGAAATGTAATTAAATTGTACTGTACTTCAAAACCTGCCTTCAGATCTATGTGTTATTTTAGAAACACAGTAATACCGTATATTTTTAATGGAGAAATCTTGAGCCAAATTCAGAGAATCTGGAACTTTTAGAGAAAACTGTGAAAATAATGAAGAATTTGCTAAAAGTTTGCTATACAGAACATGGAAAATGCAGCGTTGAACATGTTGAAGTCTTTAATTGTGTTTCTGCCTGGACCTTTGAAAAACTTTCGAGTAATGATAATATAATTTTAGTTAATATTTTTTTGAAGGCTTTGAGTAAAAATTACAACAAAGCTATCTTTTTTCTTTGCAAAAGTTTACGTGAAAGAATGCTTCTGAGAATCAGCTTTGGAGAAAATTAAGTAGTTCTGCCTCCAAAACCAGAAATCGAATATTTTTTTCTTTCACGCAGAGGAGGCTGCCTTCCATTGACAATGCAAGCGAAATTTTTACATGTACAGGTTATCACAGGATGAAAAATATGTTCGAATGAAGTAAAGGATGAGTTCATGGAAGTGTACAATACTGTACGGCCTGACACTTCTATATAGGGCACCTCCTCCCCCATCTCTATCCACAGTAAAACCCCAAACATTTGCTGTGACAAGATTACTGTACGAGGGTTCTAACAAAAGTTCTCAGAATGAAAATGAAGATGGCGTCTAATCGAGCTGGGAAAAAATTATTCTTTAGGGCAACCATATTCTTTGGCACAAAAAAACATCAGCCCAGTTTGACAATTTTTTTCAATTTTTTCAAAATTTACCCTGGCAGAGTTTTGCTATACACTCAACAGATGAGGCACCCTTCCTAAAAAAATTGTCAAACTGGGCTGATGTTTTTTTGTGCCAAAGAATATGGTTGCCCTAAAGAATAATTTTTTCCCAGCTCGATTAGACGCCATCTTCATTTTCATTCTGAGAACTTTTGTTAGAACCCTTGTATATTGTTGAAATAAAAAATCCTTCTCAGTTAAACCCCCAATATACAGTTTAGACATTGAATATGGACAATTTGATTCAGTGACACTTGGAACTGAGAAAATCTGCCCCCAATATATGAGCAGTATCACTCAAGATATGGACACTTTTCCAAGATTTCTGGAAGAATCTGAAAATTTGATCATCAAATTTTCATATATCTTGGAAAAATTGAGCTATTGAATATTCAAATTCTAAAAATAACTTCCATCACCTAATTATCCTAATTCATAATCAAAACAGGTTTGTTGTGTGCTTCTTCAGTTTTTCAGTTTTTTTTCCATCATGTGTGCTCACTGCTCAAGTGCTCAGTATAACAAGACTTGTTTATTGTTCTTGAGCTCCTTCTGGTACCAAAAGATCAGAGTCTGTGTGATTTTCTTCTGTACATTCATTTTGTGTATTATCAAGTTGAAAAGAAAAATTAATACATTTTGGGGGACCTCTTGATTATTTATCTACTTCAGAACCAATTAACTGTTGTGCAACAAAGTTGGGATATTTTTGCAAACTTTTGTCCCCATGAAAATTAAAAAATACAATTTTTGAGCCAAGGCGTAAGTCAGGAAAATTCCAATTTTTTGTACAATCCTGCAGAAACTTTTGGCTAAAAAAAAATCCTCCCTGGAGAAGTTTTTTTCATTCATTTCCTGCATAGGATTAACATTTGGGATTTCTTGAGACAAATGGGATTTTCTGAAACCTGGATTTTCCCAACTTAGGCCTTGGCAACCTGGGGGCATTTCAGTGACCTTGGGTCAAACTGAAAGCCCCCCCCCCCCCCCAAGATCCCAACTTTGCCACAGGATGGCCAAGAACCCTCCAACATCCAAGGGTTAAAAATAATCATAGAAAAGTTTATTGGTGAATAAAGTCCAGCATGCGGATGTTCTGAGGTAGAGAGACAATGCCCATGCACCAGTTACATCCACATCTTTTGACTCCACTTTAAACAGTAATTTCAAAATCCAACTTCCAATTTTTAAGAAATGGGGCCACCTTCAACTATAACATCTTCCATATATGCCTTATATTTTCTACAAGCAAAGGATTGTGAGCAAGAAAAGGGTATTGTTTTTCCTTGTGATCCCCAGAGATAAGCACTACTCATACTGTCCCCTGCTACATTCCTCTTTTTTTATTGCACCAGGTGGCGCTGTATGCCAAAGTCTGCGACAGGGAATGGGTCTACACTGGACTGCACTCCAACACATTGCTCTGCTGCGTCGGAGGATTCTACTTATACTGCAACGAAGGAGCAGAAGCACAATGCGACATCCGCGCGTAATTTGATCCCCCGAGAAAAAAAAATACAAAACAGTCCCAAAACATTTGCTCCCAAATAATTTAAAAAAAGGAAAAAAAAAGAGAAGATGCGACGCGGTCTTTGTCTTCAGTGTCTTTGTGTGTGTGTGTGCCTTTTATAGTTGCACATGATGCAAAAACACACAAGACCCATCAGTGTCAACCTTGATCCCAATAAAGCCATGGTCTGAGGGAAGGATAGAAGCCCACTTCGTTACTGGGTGTTCATCCTAGCGGATTGCTGTTCAGGGTGATGGTGTCAAGATATTCTGTGGTGGTGATGGTGTCAGCAGTGGCACTGGGCTTCCTGCTTGTGGTGTCTTCCAGCGTTGTTGACGTTACTTTAGCGGAAGGGGCAGTGATTAGGCCGAAGGGATTGGAGGGTTACTTTGAGACCCCGAATTACTCGTCCAGAAGAGCCAGGTTTCGTTATCCCAACAACAGGGACGAAGAGTGGAGGTTTTCTTTACAGAAAGGTGGAGTATCAGTGATGTGCTCCTGGAAGCAACTACATTTGAATCTCTCCAAGTAAAATTTGAAAGGGACCAACAAAGTAATTCTACTCAGAGGGGAGGTTTTGAGCTATATAGAAGTACACAAAATAGCGCTTTCCTAGGTCTTAAATTGCTTTTAAAATGAGTTGACATATGACACTCAACTTGGAAACAGAGGTTCATTTGCCCAATTTCGTCTGCAAAATCCTTTCAAAACACATCAAATTCCATTTTATCACTTTTTATTTATTTCTTGATCCAATAAAATAATAGCTTAAAGGCCTAAAAAATTTGCCTTATAGAGGCTTTTAGAGGAAGAACCTTTGAGTTATGGAGGTTTTTAATGTATTGTTTCTAAGGGAATTCAGATGAGGATGTAAAAAAAAGATTCAGGGAGGTAATTGACTTGAAGAGTTTTGACTTAACAAGGTTTCAAATGATCAAGAAGTAAGGTTACTTTTTATGATATGAGGGATGGTTCATAAGTTCTAAGAACAAGTACTAAATGTCACTGCTGTGATTGTTCCATGGAACCCAATAGAATTCTGTAACAAAAGAATGTCAGTCAAAAATTATTTGATTTAGGAAAAACAGCACAATCATGGTGGTATAAATGATGACAATGTGCTTTCCTCATATTTTTAAAACACAGAGAATACAGATGGACACTTTCTACTAAGCAATTAAAGGACCAGAAACATTCTTCAAGGACAGAATTTTCTTGCAGAGAATCCCATGAGGGAAAAGGACATTTCTTAAACCAAGAAAATTTTTGTAGGCAGGCTTTTTGTGGAGAGATTCCACCTGTATTATTAAGATAAATCTCATTTCAACAACTTATTGTTTAGAGGGAATTAATTTTTGAGGTCCCTCCAGCATGGCCACAATATCATTTGAGACTTTTCATACTGTAACACATTTTTTGTCACAACAATTTTTCTGGCCCAAGAGTTTTGTTAAGAATATTTAAGAAGATAAACTTATTATAAAATAAACAGTGAATATTTTATAATAAATGAGTGACATGCAAAAAAAAATTTATACCCAGTTATAGCTGACAGAGAGTGGGTGTTGAGAGTGGCTCACCACTTAGTACAGGTACTGTGAACAACCTATTACAGATTAAATTATACCAGTTAGCTCATTTCAGCTCACTTGTTCTTGCGCCCAGTTGTAACCTGCTTTCAGTTGGGTAATGCTCACACAAATAGGCCATTAGATTGCACTTACTTCAATAAACAAAACAAAGTCCTTATTAACTTTACTTACATTTTAAAGGCTGTTACAACAAAATTCTAGTGCCCTAAAAATTTTTTTTAAACAAGATGTTTGTTGCATAAAATTGATGATAATTTTTTTATCTGAAATAAGCTATCATTTTCTTCAATTTTGAACAAATTTCTGGAATGAGAAATAGAAAAAAAGTGAAGAATGAAAATTTGTTCTGCACAGCTACACATGTAATTCTCACAGCATAAGTCCAGAGACAATTTTTCATTTGTATAAATAAGTTCATTCATTTCCATAAGTATGAGGAAACCTTTTGAAATGGCAGGAAAAACATAATTTGGTGTACCACTTTACTGAAATTTTGTTCAAAGAAAATGCAGTTGAAGTTCTCCCCATCCAATTTGAAGGGACCAGCAAAAAAATCAACTTGGGGAGGTCTAGAGTTTTATAGAATTCTATATGTTTTACTGATAGAATCAAGCATTTCTATTGTGGGAAACATTGAAGAATTGCACTAAATTGTACATTGTGGTATTCTGAGCCTCAAATTGCTTCTTTGACAAGGCACTCAACTTGGAGACAGGGGTTCATTTGCCCAATTTAGTCAACCACATTCTGTTAAAGCATATCAAAGTCCATTTTTATTGTTTTTTTCTTTCTGCTTCCAAAAAACTGATAACCAATAGGCCTACAAAATTTGACTCATGGATGAAGTTTTACAGGAAAAGCCTTCAAGTTAGGGAGGCTTTTAATGCATTATTTCTAAAGAAATTCAGGCAGGGACACATACAATTAGACTTGGGGAGGTATTTGACTTAGAGAGGTTTGACTTAGCAGGGTTCAACTGTACAATAGAATCATATTATGACAACACTCATTATAAAAAAACTTTGTCCCTGCTAGTAGTTTTTCTCCACAAACAACACTTTCATACAAATGCAGGTTTAATAGAAGGAAAGTACTATATATTTCAAACATTGTCTCCTCCTTTCCTCCAAAATACTTGATAAGTATGATACATCTTGTTTCTTGAAGCATCTGTTTGGGAATAGCACTTTACAGTGTTCATTACCTATCCCCCACGAAAAAAATCGTATAAAATATGTGTTGAAATCATGAATCTGCATTCAAAAACATTTTCATTGCCACGAATTTGTCAGCAGGTCTTTGACAGTTCATTGTACTGTACTGTAATAACATTTTACTGTATATTTAACACTGTGTCTAAGCAATTCTGTCCAGGACATTTGAAACAAAATTATTGTGCTGACTACTGCTGACAAATTGTTCATGAGGGTATTCTTTAAAACAGACTGAGATCAGTAGCTTTTCGGAAGGTCAGAACGATTATTCTTCTCGCTAAAACAATGAACGTGATATGCTTCTCTCTTTTTTCATTGTTTTTATATTTTATTTTTAAAATCTGTCCAGGGGAGAGCATAAAGTTCATTCAAACTGGAGAAACAGTCCAGTTCGGATCCGATGACTACATGAAGCTATTTGTCAATGAAACTGACATGGGCCGATTCTCCACCAGCAATAGCAGCAAAATATGGGCTACAGTCAATTCACCCGATGGATCAACATCCGTTTCATTGCGGTAAATCCACAGGGGTTCTCTTGAACCCGACTTCCTTCTTGAATCTCCAAAAGTACCTGGTGATCCTTCTATGTGGAGTGTGTAATTATTGAGGAGCCACCGTAGTTTTTAAATTTTCTAATAATGATATCATGTACCAACTTGTTCAAGTACAGTGAGACCCCAAAATGCAGACACCCCAACATGAGGAAAATTTGACTTAGGGACTCTTAGAACTGAAAAAAACTGGCCCCAACATTTGGACAGTACTGGATATATTGATACTTCTCCAAGATTTCTAGAAAAATTTAAAAATTTTAATTTAAGAAATTTTCATGTTTCCTGAAGAAATTTAGCAATTACAACACTTAAAAATGTTATAAATGAATGGCATGGTATAATTACCCCAATTTTTAATCAAAACCAGGCTAACTTTTAGCCTTTTTAACCCTTGTGCGGCAAAGTAGGGATATATTTGCAAAATTGTGCGTCATGGAGAACTGGGAATTAAAAACATGCAACTTTTGTACAAAGGCCTAAGGTGGGAAAAAGTCCAACATTTTTCTCTCATTCAGCAGAAAATTTTGGATGAAAAATAAAAAAAAATCCCTCACTTGGTGGCATTTTTTCCTGCATTCCTGGGATAGGATCAGCATGGAAGATTCCTGAAAAGAAAAGAGAATTTGTCTCCCAGATTTTTTCTAACTTTGGCCTACTCAACCTGGGAGAATTTCAGCAACCTTGGGTCAAACTGAAATGCTCCACCCCCCAAAAAATCCAGACTTTGCTTCACACTGGAAATGAACCCTCTGCTGTTGGAGGGCTAAAGATTTTATAGCTCTACTCTTTCTTGGGTTTCCAGAATGAAAGCCTAAATAGAATCTGACAAAACTTGAGTTATAGAGGTTTGGGGTTAAATTATTCAATTTGAAGAGGTATGCAGGTGGCCCATCTCTACAACAAAATTCAAGGGACCGGGAAAAATGTCACTGCAAAGAGATATTCTATGTAGAACACTTTTTATAGCATGGGGAGAGAATCCTATGGGACCAGAATTGTTATACAGGGAATATTGCAGTAGACAATACGATTATTGCCAAGAGAGTGAGAAAGAAAGAGGCAGTCCACCTGTAGAATACATAATCACTAATGGATTTCAAACTGGGACTCAGAAAAAAATCCCACATCATTGAGCCTTTTGAATTAGAAAAGCTTGAATCAGCAAGGTCACCAACTGTGCAAAAATTAATTGTATCATAACTGCTTCGCTTTCTCGTCTCAACCAGCAAAAGCGCAGTGAATCAATAAAACAAACTTTTGAATTGCACATGTCTTCGGAGTGCATCCTGAGGCTCTTTTCCTTTGAAAAACAAAAAAATAATACTGCATTTGCATACTTTTTGGCAGCTTCCACAGCGGCGATTCGGGCATGGGCCGCGGGTTGCGGGGTAACTTCTCCATCACGTGCATCTCCGACGAGGCCTGTCATCACGTGGGCAAGTGCCAGCCGCGTCGTGACGTCGACGACAACCACGCCGGCATGTCGTGTGAGTGTGCCCCGGGTTTCGCCGGGGATCGTTGCGAAGGGTTCGCCGACTGCCCGGGTCGCTGTCATCCGGGTTCCACGTGCGTCAAGGCGGCCCATGCTTCGACCCCGTTCTGCGTTTGCACGACACCCGGTGAGTATTTCAAAAACACAAAGTAAGGTTGAACCTCCCAAACTCCAACCTTTCCAAGTCGAATACTGTACATCCTTACGTCGATTTCTCTCTGAGTCCACGCCGAAATTGCGGTAGAAATAGTGAATTATAAACCTCACTAACCCGGTATTTTTACCACATTTTTATGAACTCACTTTCTTGTCTGTCTTGCTGCACTTGCACGTGCTCAAGATGAACAGCCCATGTGCTACTGCGATTTCGCATATTTTTGCGAAGACGGACCAGGAAATCCTGCAAATATCATTTATCAGTTGGAAAGTTAATGACCACAACACAGCAAAGGCGACACCTGGAGAAGGCGCGCCAAGTGCAAATTGGCGCGCCTTCTCCAGGTGTCGCCTTTCGTCTCCTTTGTTTGGAGCTTGGTGGCATGTTTGCTGTGCTGCATTCAACGGATACACTGTACCGTAGTCGGGTGATTTCGGCCATTTTTTGGATGCGGCAAAATTCCTCTCAGGCATACGTGAAAGTTAGTGTTTACTACTTTCGGCTGCCACCCCAAATCCAAATTTCTGATTCAGAATCGTCTGCAGAAATTATACTATTGTCATTTCATCATGGGGGTAGAAGTTGAAGTGTTGAAACCCGGTGATGGGTCTACGTACCCTAAGTTGGGGCAGACTGTTAGTGTACACTATACAGGCACATTGGTGGACGGGACCAAGTTTGACTCTTCCAAAGATCGCGGCCGTCCGTTCAAGTTTCAGATTGGTCGGGGTGAAGTTATCAAAGGATGGGATGAGGGCGTTAAGAAGATGAGTCTTGGGGAGACCGCGAGATTGACTTGCAGTCCCAACTATGCGTATGGCAGTAGGGGTCATCCCGGCGTGATCCCACCGAATGCTACTTATCTAATCTTCGAAGTTGAGCTTTTGGATTTGAACTGACTTCGGGTTTCGAAGAATGTCTTTTCATCGTTTTTTTGACTCGTAATCTCAAGTTTCTCTGTGATATTCTTGTCGGATTCCTGTGCAGATCATGTTTGAGGATAGCTCATGATTGATTAGTATCTCCCTTCGTTACTCGCGAAGAAGTACAGTAATGACGGTTGTTTTTCGGAACGATTGGTTTCAGGTGGAGTGGTTATTATTCCTTGGCTCTTGAGCAGAACGAAACGCGGCGGCTACTCCTCATGAGATGAAATGTGTTCATCAACGCGAGTAGGAATGTATTTCTCAAATATGCAATTCTCGACCTTCGAGGTTGACTTATCAAACTGAATATTGCTCTAGATTCCTCGTTTATTGACTTGAGTCAAACAGGTTAGAGTGAATTTCGTTACGTACTGAAATATATCAGCAGATGCTTAACTGCAGAGGTGGACACGATAATGTGTCTCGCTTTATTTGACAGTTATAAAGCGGTTTCTTTTCACTTAGATTAGGCTGTTTCATGATCTCTAGGATGTAACGTGATGCATGATGTGTGCTAGAATCGGATGGGAATGGGAAAGGCTTTCCTACGAAATTCAACAAGTGGACGACGAGTTTTTGAGATGTTCAGTACAGTGTTTCAAGAAATTCGGCAACTATAGCAGGTTATACGAAAGCTGATGTTCCCAAATGCGTGGGTGATGCGCACTTCGAGCAGCCTCTTGAGATTCAATGATTTATGGCACTGGGGAGGTTGACGCTAGAAGAGCCCAGGCAATTATGCGAAATTCCTAGATGTTGGTGGCCCAGATTTGAAATGTGATCTTTGTCATTTCTATGCATACGGCAAGAGATGGAAAGTCTTGCTTCTCTGATAAACCATTGCATGTGAGTTGGGTTATTTTGAGAATACGATCGTGACGTAAAATGTCGGAATCAGGTCTCTGACTTTCTCTGCTTCGGTCACCAGTAGTCCATTTCATGGCGTGTGAAAATACCCGGGTGGAAAAACACCCCCTTTTTTTCTAGGACAGAGTGGTGGAGTACCGGATAGTTCTAAGGCTTTGTGATTTCACCTTCCTTATACTTTGTTTTTGAGTTCCGGAAACAAAAATATCCCAAGGGTAGGAGTGGAGAGAACAAGGGGGAAAAAATTATAAGAATATTTTTTAAAAAGAATAAAATAATTATAGTAGATTAAAAAATAAAGGTTATTTTTTCCTTTTTGAAAACGTGGTTTTTTAGATTAATTTTTTAATCTACTAAATTTTTTTATTTATTTTTTGCTGGTTCCTCGAAGTTCCACTTGATGAGGTTCGAATAAATGAATGTTTCAACTGACTGGGAAAGTTCAATGGCAGATGAGGTAATGAACTTTCGTCTAAGACCGCGACAATTAAAGGAAGTTCATTATGCAAAAATGAAATGCAATAGGGACATACTGTAGTATGGCAACGCTTTTCAGAATGACAAATTGATTGATTCTAGATCTCCTGACCATGCAACCATAATACAGTACGTGGTTATAGAGTTTTCTATCACGTGTTCCCTGATATTTGATGTCAAACATACACAGTATTTATTCCAGAAACCAGACAAAAATTGTGAGATACTGTACTGCATCAAATTAAAGGAATCCAAAATCTAAGGAACTGACTCTAGGTTGAGTATATAGGTGGACTCACTCTATAGAAAAATCCTAAAAACCATTTTCTCTGCAAAATAAAGTATTGTTTTTGTCTCATCACAGGGTGCCACGAAAATGTTATTGGGGTTATCTACAAAAGACTTCTCTCTTCCATGAACTTTTGAGTTTTGGTTTAGAGAGAGAAATGAATTGATGGATGAAATGATGGCCACCCATTATTCATGCATTTTTGTGCACTGTGATGTACAGTATTTTCTTTCAATATTGTACTCATATTGTGACTTGATTTTCCTTTTGATATTTTGGAATGTGTTCAGTGAATGTTTAGGGAGATGTGAGAGAGAGAGAGTCTACCTGTATAGTTATTCATAGACCATTAAAACGTTTATCATCAAATTCTTGAATAAATACTGGTATATTTTGAAAATTAAGTATCATGAAAGAGAAAAGATGGAAACCCTTTATACAAACAGTATTTCAAGGAATTTCCAGGCTAGCAAATATGATTTACAGTTTAATCAGATACAGTTATTGCATAAGAATTGCTTCCTTTATGTGGTTTTTTTATTATTTAAAATGTATTGATTTTAAAATGTAACATTTGCAAATTTTGAAAAGAAAAAGGCATTTATTAAAATCAAATTTTTAATGATATGGGAACAGGCTGAACACCTCTTGCTCAAATTTTTTGATCAGTAATTGCCTGTTGATGTGATTAATTTCATATAAAATGATGGCAACCCATTATTCATGCATTTGTGTGTATACTGTGATGTATTTTCTTTCAATATTGTACTCATATTGTGACTTGATTTTCCTTTTGATATTTTGGAATGTGTTCAGTGAATGTTTAGGAAGATGTGCTGAAAAAAATTTGAGCCTACTGAATGATGAAAAACAGCAAATAAAGCTTGTACAGTATACTGCATATCAATCAATCAATCAGGATGCAGTGCTTGTTGCACAATGGCCAAACTTAAAGACAGTTAGACTAATGCCTTTTAACACACGCGGCAAATAATCAAAATGCAGAGTATGGCAAAGTAAATTGTATTTCAGCTCAGACTAGAGGACAAGGGGTTACTGCTAAAATACCAGAGCTGACTGACTCAATCACATTCAAAGAGCCCCCCCCCCCCTGTAATACAGGAAAGAAAGCACCCGCATATCATCATCATGATGCAATAAAATAACTACTGTATTGTTATCCTGGAAAAAGTGTTTGTCTTGTCTTGTACAAAAACCAGTGTATGATAATAAAGTCTTATTGTGAATAATCATACACTCGACTCACAATCCTTTCCAAGTTCCACAGGCCAGGGAGCTAGGGGGGGATAACAGTATTATGAAATTTTCAATATAACCAGATCACCACTTTCAGCTAAAAGAAAACTGCTTTCTGGTCAGGTTTCAACACTGCTAGAAAAAAATATCCATTTGCACCTTGCTTTGCATCAGAAAAAAACAAATACAATAAAAAGAAGTATGGGGCATATAGCATGGTGGAAAAAAAACTAAAATGGAAAATTTTGAACGTTTTTCTACAAGTGCTCAAGAGAATCAAGGAATCAAAAAGTTCAAATCAATGGGAATTTGATGCTGGCCAACAACATTTTCAACGACAATTCTATTTCATTGTTGAAGATTGAAAACCTTTCATTCTAAGAACTCGCATGTAAGGCAGGTTGAAAATTCGGTACACATCAGCATAAACTTGGTAACATTCGAAATCATTAAACTGCGTCAATTTTTTTAATGAGGAAATATCTTTAGTTTCAAATCATATACAGTCAACCACTGATAAGATGCCACCATTTGTCCAGAGTAATTTTGGTGGTTTGAAGAGGTTGGCGGTTTATCAAATATTTAATTTTAATTATTTGATCAACAATACTTGATTTTCCTCCAAAAGTCATAGAGATACAGGGTGTGTATAGAAACTTCAGTAATTTTCTGAAGAATATTGCTGTGGTCCATGGATTATTCTTTCAGAAAATAAAATTTCCTGCATCAATTTATTCAAATTTTAAGATTATGTCAATATAATTTTCAAAATTTTCAATATTATTATTTATTTTTCTTACAAATACAAGATCCTTGGCAGAAATTATAATTCTACCCCAATGTTGGCATTGTAACAAAGACAAAACTAATTGGAAACAGCACTTTTGTTTCATCAATTATGCTGGTGGATGGCGGTTGTCATCTTATTGAGGTTTTCTTTAGACTTTAACATAGAGGAGATTTGTTTCATTCGAAATTTTGGCAGTTGCCACGGGTGGCGCTTTAACGGGGTTTGACTGTATTAAAATAAAGTCTTGTGGCTGCACTCTCCTCAGATGAACAACACCGGGTTGAACCTTTGAAGAAATTCAAAGGGAAAGGTCCGAAATGTTTCCTTATATGGTTTTTTTCTTCTTTCTAGGTTATTTCTCGGATCAAAACGGGGCCTGCATGGACATTGACGAGTGTCAACACGATGTTTGCGACCCGGACTCGACGTGCGTCAACTCGCCGGGGTCCTTTTCCTGCGAATGCAAGCCTGGTTTGCTGGATTCCTCGCCGGCCGCTGCTGGTGCCAAGAACAAATGCATGCACCCGGGTTGCGAGCACCCCTGGGTGTACCACAACGGGTTCTGCTATTGGGCCTCGCAAGAAACAGCCGCCTTGAGCGACGCCAGGGAAAAGTGTTCGGAACTGAACGCCACCCTGGCGTCTGTTTTGGACCCCGCGGAAAATTCCTTCTTGGGTTTCCACGCAGTGCAGTCTCTCACTTGGTGAGCTGTCGTTTTTTTTCGTGATTAAAAGAACTACAGTAATTTAAAAGCTAGCTTTTGTAATAGGCCCTCAGCACTAAGAATGACTGTGAAAGCGAAAAATCCCGCATCTAATGAAATTCTGAAAATGAAATGCCGACTCACTCAGCGATTTTTTTCTACAAAACAAAAATTTTCAATAAAAAATGCATGACTTTTTGCAATGCTGAGATTTAAATTTTGCAGGGAAAAAACTAAAAAGTAGACGTTATGTACAGTATATTATAGCTCCAAAAAAGTCAGCTTTTTTTTTTTTTAATCCAAAAATTCTGATTTGAATGAATGAACAGAAAACTTTATTTGCCGCTTTTCAGCATTCACAAGGCATAACCAGAACTCCTGCATCCAAACCCCCTCCCCACCCAACCCAACTCCACAGCGTTCACAAGGCATAACCAGAACTCCCGCATCCAAACCCCATCCCCACCCAACCCAACTCCCCCAAATACATTCAAGCATTTCAAAGCATGAAACAAAGCACAAACCAATGACAAAAATAAAAGGGAACACACTCCACAAAATAAAACTGGACATCCTACATGTATGTTGCATACACCCACCCATCCCCAATATTGAAGACAAAGCAGCAGTGAAAGTTTATTTAAAGCACAAGGTCTTCAGCCTGTTTCTGTATGAGGTTTAGTTCAATGAACAATTTAGAGAGAATCTTTGATGAGAAATCATATAAGGCCAACAATTTTCTTGATCCTTTAAGAGTTCCAAAAGTGTCTCTTCATTGAATTTCAATAATTTTAAATCTTTCTTAAGGTGATTTCTATCTCTTTGAAATGCTGGACATGAGAAAAGAAGGTGCTCTCGTGATGCACAAACTAATGTATTTATGCTGCAGGAGTTACACCACTTAGAAACCATTGAGAGTTGGATGAATTTTTTACTAAAGTGCCATGAATTTGTTAAAATAGCTATAGCATCATGTAATAATGGGATGTTAGAGGATGCAAATAGTAATGGTTTAGTATTGCCACAAGCAAGAACAGCTAGTAATGTACTTGAGTCTACAACATCACAATTATCATGACAAAATTGAGTTATCAGGATCTTTTCTCTGCCTTTATTGATGTTACACTTGAGAAACTGGACAATATCTTTTCCAGATTTTATTGCACTCAATTCTGGGTACATTGTGGACAATTTAATGTAGAATGTCTTGAACCCCTGTAATTTCAAGTTTATTGTAGTGGGCAGTTTGTTCTTGGATACTGTTAGCTTCCAGAATTCTTTAATTGCTTCAGTTGAAAGTTGATTATTGGCTATTGCCAACCTATGTAAGAACATCAGAAATCAACTGTTTACATTACACACTGCACAACAACATCCAAATAATAATCTAAGAGCTCTAATGCTTCATCATTTTGGCATGTGAAAAAACCATCTGTAAAACAGTTTCTGTAATGTATCCATTTTTCTGCAAAGGCAATTTTCTGGCCATATTTCTAGCCCATATAGTGCAGCTGCCCATACCAATAAGGAGTCAAAAAACCTCAATGCCATTTTTGTGTCTTTTAACTCCAATTTACTTAGAACATTACATAATGTTATTAATTGGGAACATCCTACATTGAAGTTGTTCATGATGTGACTTGTTGCTTGACAACCATTTTGCAAGCAAACTCCTAGGTAAATCCCTACTTTTGAGAGTGTGCAGTTCACCCCATCAATCTGCCATGTCATTCCTGATTTATTTGGATTTCTTACTGCTTTTGACAATAAAATCTCTGTCTTATTAGCATTTATTTTAAGTCTATTAATGTTGCAGTAGTCAACAAAATGATTTAAGATATTCTGCAGTGATAACTTTGAGGTTGCTAGTACAACTGTATCATCTGCAAATTGCAGAACATTAACTTGACAGCGGTACCAATGTCTATAGCTCCTGAGCCAACCATATTAAATTTGGATAGATCACTTACAAAGAATAAAAACAATAATGGTGATAAGCAGGAACCCTCTTTTAATCCATGATTTGCTGTGAAGACTGAGGCTTTCTTGTTACCAGTGATAACTTGGAACTCAGTTTCATCATACAAACTTGCAAGTGCTTTCAAGAATTTGAAGGATACCCCTAAAAGTGATAGTTTGCAAAATAAAATTTGCCTGACAACAGATGGGAAAGCTTTAGCAAGGTCAAGCAGTGCTATAAGTATTCCCTCCTTGTAACTTTTAGTTCAACAGATCAGTTCCATGATGAAGACATTGTCAATTGTTAATCTTGCTTTGCAAAATCCAGCTTGGACATCAGGAAATAAATGTTTGTCTTTAGACCATTGTAACAGCCTGTCAGCCAGTAATTCTTCATATATTTTAAGAGATCTTTCTCGGAAACTAATTCCCCTGTATGAATTTGCATCTGATGTTTTTCCTTTCTTTTTATATAAGACTGAGATGAATCCATTGTTCCATCCTAATTGGCAGGGTTCTTTGCCATTGAAAATTTTGTTTATGTGTTTTGTGAACCATTTTAATCTTGAGGGACATTGTATGAAGTCCTTCCAGTGTTCATAAGGAATGCCACTAGGCCCTGATGTCTTCTTGTATTTTTTGCCTTTAATGACTGTTTCTATTTCTTCCTCTTTAAATGGCGCATCCAAGAAGTGATCAACTCTTCCTGCTGCTGTAAAGTAGTCAAATGGTGAAAGACCTCTGTTTTCCTTGTACATGACTTTGGAAAAATGCTTTGACCATTCATTGCCAGAAATGGAAGGGTCAATTACATTCACTATTTTCTTTTTAAGCATTTTCCAAATCTTCAACAATGATTGTTTCTTTGAATTTAATAAATGATTAAATCTGCATTTATTTTCTTCTGTATTCAGTTTCACCTTGCTCTTGTGTTAATTTGTACCATTCTTTTCTCAGGAGCTGGTATAGAACTTGATCACATACATTACCACTTCATTTAAAATGTTGGAAGCTACCCCTCATTCTTGCCCTCACAAATTTAATTTCCTGTTTAAGGTCATGTGCATTTCCTTTCAATGCTTTATGTATCATTATTTCTTTCGACAAGCTCTTATTTTGGACATATAATATCCAAGTGTTTAGAGATTGGTTGGCACTCTCATTACCAGAATCTTTCCATAGGCTTATAATGCTGGGAATACTTAATACCTTCCTAGAGTTACAAATAGATATCTTATTGTTTTTTGGTACTTGGAAAACTAGTGCACAAATGAAAGTGAAATGGTATGAACAAGTGAATGGAAGAATGTTAAAGTATAGAATCCTTGTTAGAAAGACTGATGAGACAAAGAAAAAATCTATTGCTGAATGGTTTTCATTCCTGAAAAAAGTAAAGGGTGCTGGATGAATATTTCCATTTGAATTTGGGAAGTTTCTGTTTACAGTTAACATTTGAAGGTCTTGGAGTGCTAATATTAACTCCTTTCCTGGTTGGTTTATTCTAATATCTAAAGATGCTGAAGGGACAAAGTTAAAACCTGAATCCAAAGGTTTCAAGCCTCTGGAATCTCTAATTCTTGCATTGAAATCCCCTGCCAGAATTATGGCTGAAGAAAAGTTCAATGCTAAATGGTAATCTGATCTCAATTGTGCAAAGAATTTTTTTATCTAATCTGTTTGCTAAACCTGGTTGCCTGTATATATTACCTATCACAAAAGTTTCACCTAGTAAATGAGAAAACATGACCCAAAGAGTATTTGAGTGAATTAAAATTCTTTGTGAGGTCCACCCATCAATTTCTAGTTTGCTAAACCTGGTTGCCTGTATATATTACCTATCACAAAAGTTTCACCTAGTAAATGAGAAAACATGACCCAAAGAATATTTGAGTGAATTAAAATTCTTTGTGAGGTCCACCCATCAATTTCTTTAACATATGTGGCAACACCACCAGAACTGTGTCCCTTTTTGCTTATTTTCTTGTTGGGGATGCAGTAGGCTTTATATCCTTGGTACTCTTTGACTTCTTGTGCATGAGTTTCTTGAATGCATGCCACATCAAATTTCCTCAACCAAGGGAACTTAATGTTTCTTGAAGAGTTACAGTTCCATGTTGCAATCCAATCTTCATATTTGCTATACAGGAAGAGAAAAAAAAGCTAAAATGAGATTAGCATAAGGGTGAAGTTTACTAAATTCCAATTCTCAAGTAATCAATTCAAGATACAAATATAAGTAACCTCATTTTTTCCACAAGATTATTTCTGGTTTTTTTTGCTTTTCTTTCACTATAATAGACCTAGATGACAAAAAATTATTTTTGGTTGATGATCCTACATAGTCTACTATATCCTCCACTGGAACTATGAACCCATTAGGAGATCTAAGTACACTTAACAGAAAATCATGCACATCAAATTGGAAAGCCCCAAAGGTTGGCCTGCCATTTTCTACTCTCATTTCTACCTCTGGAGCCTCATGTTTAAGGTATTCCGCAACTAAAAACATTTGTGTAACAGCCTGTCTCAATTTCTCTGTCCTATTTTCTTGTACAGTAATCTTAGCATAAGCTTTGGTTTTGAATTTGTGAGCAAAAAAATTTGTGCAGACTGAGTTTGCTGCTTTTTTCATGAAATTCTACCTGCAATGCCTGTGTGTTCAAGATTTGTTCACCAAAGCAAATCACTTTCTTCACTGTAACTAATTCATGAACACCAAGATATGTCAAGATAACTTCATCTGATTTTTCTGGCTGAAAAGTTTTACCAAGGGGAATTCCAAACATCACCACTGAATTGAGTAATAGTTGATTTTCTTGGAAGTCCTCCCTTTTATTTTTTAAATGTTCCTCATATTGTTCCCATGAGGAAAGGCTAGATAAATCTACCTCTTCTCTCAACTTCCTTTTTAATGTAGATTGTGTTAGCATTTGTGATGCATTGAATGTGTCTATACCGTTTGAATTGAGTAATTTGTCCACTTGTTCACAAAGTTGCTGAATTTCTTCTACCATCAGAGATATTTGCTCACCTTGTGTAATTTGCCCAGTCTGTAGTTGGTTGATGTCTTCTTCTCTGGACTCAAGGCATTCAAAAACATCTTTTACATCTGTTTTTATTGTCCTTATACTTTTCTCAAGCTTGTTCAAAGTATTCTGTGTAATTTTACCCTGTTTTTTCACTGTGCTCTGGACTCCTTGTATTGCTATCATGAGGTCTCTAGCAGTTGGTTCAGATATTTCTTTACTCAGAATACCTTTCCTCTTTTTAAGAGCAGGTTGTTTATCATTATTTTCATTTACATCAATATTTGGATCTGTGTCTTCATCAGAAGCTACCAATGTGGATGTGGAAGAATTTAGATCTTCATCAGTAGTGTTATTCTTTTCTATTGTTTTCTTTCTTCTTAACCAATGATCTAAAACCTTTTTAGCTTCTAACTTTTGTTTTGCTGCAAGAGTTTTTAAAGCTGTAGAGATTTCATCATTCTTTGCTTGTTCTTCTGCTTCTAACACTTTGTTTCTAAAATGTTCAATTTTTTTCTCAACATATTCGAGATCCTCATGGTCTGGGCCAGGGTTCTCTTCTATTCCAGCTTGTATTAAAGATGAGCTGATTCTGGAAGATCTCTGTTGGAATGACTCTGAATTTATGGTGCCATATTTGTCCAGCTCAGAGTTTCTTGGATTATACAGCCAATGTGCATGTGAACCCAAGGAAGCCAGTTTTTTAGGTCTTCATTGCACCCAGTTTGCAGATACTGAGTTGCTGCCACCAGCTTGGCCTCATATGCTTGTAAAATGTGTGAGTGGTATGAAGGTCTCTGCTGATACTGTGGATTCTCATTCCCTTGAGGAACATGAGGCTTTTTTTTCTAGAGCACCCATTACTTGAGTGTTCATTTGAATCCCTTGACAAAGAAGAAAAGCATGGTGACATAGTACCATTTTTTAGTTTTGGTTCTGTGGACCTATTTGTATCCCCATGATGTTTCAGTTCTTTCATCAAGATGTATTCCAGATTTGTCTGGAATGTTGAGGAATTCACATTCTTTGTTTCTGGGTGAATTAGAACAGGCTTTAACTCTACAATGGCTTTGTCCCTCCTCTGCTGATCCTGATGACAGTGGGCATTGTGGATGAGGGTCTGTTTCCTTTGCCAGTAGCTGTCATGATTGATGTCTCCAGAAGATGATGAGGAGGGAGGGCAAGATCCCATCTTGTAGCCCTTCTTCTTCCTTGTTGGGAGACCTGAGAGATTTAAAAGTTCCAGACCAGTAACATGTTCTTGGTTCAAAGTTTTGGACAATATGCTTGGATTTTTTTGAGTAGGGCATCTGACGTTTGAAAGGGGACAATTGTTTTGTTTTTGACTTACAAAATTTGTCAGGGGCAGACAGCAGAAGCCCACAGCGGATAATTGGCAAATTTTGCCAATAACCCGCCCCCTGAAGCACCTTGAAACTCCTTGTCGTTGTATCTTACTCCCAGAAACATGCCTCCATCCATGGAGCTTAGGGACCATTTTTGCGTAGCACTGCACAACAGTTGTACACCATGTTGGGGGAGCCTCAGTGAGCACAAATTCACAGAAATCCACAAGAGGCTCCCCAACAAGAAGCCCCACAATCACAGAAGTAAACACCATGAATCAAACCCCAAGCATGGCTCTTTCCATTGTTTTGAGGCACCTTTGGCTTCCAATCATTTTGGACCAACCCTCAGTTGTTGCACCCATCAAAAGTCATGGTGCTTGGATCACTTTTGAGCACTGAAGAAAGGTTCTCTGCTGCCCAGATGGCTGGGGAAGTAAGAACTCCTTGGAAACGCCTTGTGCAATCTTTCTGCTCCTGCTGGGTAGTTCCTCTGCCAGTTCTTATACACTCCACAAAATTGCGGTCTGTTGTGGGGCACGTTGGTATGTAGGTTTCTACCAACGATTTGCAGCCCTCTTTTATTCTTTCAAATAACGAGGAGTAAATGGTTGAATCAGATAATCACATGTTCATATATTTCAATCAACACAGATTCTTGGTCATCAAGAAATAGAAACGCTCGCAAACGACATCACTGTACTCAGGAGTACGAAGGCGTAGCGCATCAGCATATTCTCCCAACACAGGATTGGTGTCTAAGTTGTGCGTAACAAAATGTTTCCATTGTAAATTTTGCCCAGTTCCACACATTATACGTGCATGGAGTCGGTCGACCATGGTCGGGTCAGTAAACAATGAGTAGAGCCGTACGTTGTTCGATAGCATCGTAGCTTGCTGGTTGCCACATAACGCATTCATCGTCCACCAGGTGGTACCAGTTAAGGCGTTGCTTATAGTGGCAAGCTGGGTGATATGATCTTGTTCAAGAACTTTCATCCACTTGATGAATTTGAATCTGATGACTTCGAATCTCTTCGGAATGCCATCATTTCCAGGGTCAGGTGTAGGCATCGGACAGAACGTTTGAGTACATCCATTCATTTTAACTCTGCCGAGTCCGTCCCATAAGGTCGCAATAACCTTAGGATACATGACTGTTCTGTCGGGCGTCGGACACCATTCAATAGATGGCCAACACACAAGAGAGCGATACTGCACGCACAGACGTTGATATTGTCCGTACTTGCAAGCAAGTAGCCATTCGTTTCGGGTCAGCATTGGAGCAACCACCGCTTGCTGCGTCTTATTGTAGTGCTGCTGAATAATAAAGTCATAATAACATCCATAGAAGTTATCAAACTCATCATTCGCAATTTGACGATAAAGCAAGTTGAATTGTGGCATCCACGTTGATCCAATCAGAATATTTTCCTTCGTTGCTGGAGTGTCGCGGTTCTGGAGAACGAGTTGGCCAACATCAGGTCGGTAAACTTTTCTCTCCGGAGTACGATCTCTGCGAACGGCGGGAGGTTCAGGTGTATCTCCCTTACGCTTCTTGGCTGAGCGAGAACCTGTAACGGGTGGTTGGAGCCCGCTAGGGCCTGCTTCTTGATTATCGACTTGCATTGCAGCTGATGAACCGGCTGTGACAGACATAATGTTCACTTCAGTTTGGATCTGAAAGGATAAATTAGTTTGATCAGGACGAGTCCTTACAACCGTATACGAGGGTTCTAACAAAAGTTCTTGGAGTAACAATGAAAACGGCATATAATTGAACTGAAAAAAAATTATTCTTCAGGGAAAACACATTATTTGGCACACACACAAAAATTAGCCTGGTTTGACAATTTTTTTTAATTTTTTTGCAAAATGCATCCCAATAGAGTTTTGCTCTCCAACTCAAAAGATGAGGCGCCCTTTTTTATTGTAGCCCAGCTTTCCCCTCAGAATTTTTGAAATACACGTGGCATTCATGCCAAGGGTTGCCTTCAGGTTATTGAAGGTAATTCCGCCATTTTCATCAACAGCCGCCTTCACAGCCGCCACATTGGCCACCACTTTGGCGGTTGTGAAGGCGGCTGTTGATGAAAATGGCGGAATGACCTTAGACGACCTGGAGGCAACCCTTGGCATGAATGCCACGTTGATTTCGAGAATTCTGAGGGGAAAGCTGGGCTACAATAAAAAAAGGGCGGCTCATCTTTCGAGTGGAGAGCAAAACTATATCCGGATGAATTTTGCAAAATATTAAAAAAAATTGTCAAACCGGGCTGATTTTTTTTGTGTGCCAAAGAATATGTTTTCCCTGAAGAATAAATTTTTTTCAGTTCAATTGTACACAATTTTCATTGCTACTCCGAGAACTTTTGTTAGAACCCTCGTACACCTGTGCTAACATATCAGTGTAAATGAATATCGGAACTAACAAAGTTAGTAGAAGCAGTTGTATTTGCTTATAACCGACACACTGAAACAATGTAGAAGGAGGGAAGTAGCGGTAGGAAGCAAAAGCTTCCACCTTTATTTCAAATTCTGATTTAAAAATGAGCTGTTTTAGTAGGTCCCAGCTTAACAAATTACTTGGATAGCGAAAACCCCGCATAACGAAATTCCGAAACCGGCAAGTTACTCACTCAAAAAATTTTTTTTTTGGCAAAATGAAAATTTCCAGACTGAAATGCATGACTAGAGAAATTCCTAGGTTTTGAACTTCGGGTTTTAAAAAAATGAAAAAATTAGAGTTTTCATCTTCAAGCTCCAAAAAGTAGTAAATGTAAGACAGTAGAATTTTAAAATTTTCAGGATTACTTCGATTCGAAATACATAGAATGTCAGAATTGATTTTATTTAAATACACAGCCTTTGCTGCAATAAATGAGACACAAATTTTGAATCTTGAGCGTATTTAGTAGCTCCAACAAAATTAGCAAGTTTTGGTAGATCAAAAATATGATAAAGCTATTAGACAGGGATATAAAAACCCAAAATTTCTGAAGAAGATCTTGAAATCAATCTTTTATCGAGTCCCAACAATAATTGAAAATTTAACACACAAGTATAACGTTTGAAAAATCGCACGCAGCAACGCACTGATTCTTCTAAATTTGTTTCTTTCTTATTTTTTATTCTAGTTTCAAGATAATTAACCTTCGAAGTACTTTTTGGTAGAACCATTCAAGTTCAACGCTCCTTGATCGAATGATATGACATTTTTATTTTCATGAATATTTTTATAGTTGTTCAAGACAATATAGTAAATCAATCAGGTCGGGCTAACAAGGTTAAAAATGAAGAGAGGCTGTCAAAACCCGTCTAAAAATATTTAATAGTTTTTTGAATAACAATACTGTATTCTTATCAATTCAATCTGAATCAATGAGATCATGGTACAATCGTGCCAACAGCAAAAAAGAAATGAGACCTTGCTTTTGATTTTTATCGTTTGCAACAAATCACACGCATAAGGATAATGAACGACCAGGTGGACTTCAAAAAACTCATTTAGATTTTTCTTTTTAGCTCGATGAGTAATATGATCACTGTAGATCGGTTTAATACCTTGATTGCAGCTCATACTAATTGTTTACTTTTTAAAATGCGTCGGCCTTTTTCGCTTCTACACTCTTTCGGCATAACATCATGGACAATAAAGGAACGGCTTTCGAAATCTTTTTTTTATGTTTTCGAGGAATCGAAAGAGGTATAATAACATGGAGCAAAATATTTTTTAGCCAAAATTTTGTTTTCAGCGAGCTCGAGTATATGCACATTGATAACAAAAATGCTGATAAATATTATCAACCTGAACGAATGCAAGCAGAAACTGCTTGGCCCCGAATTAAAACTTTAAAAGTAATGCGTTCGTGAGTGAGAAATGACTTACCTAGAATAAATTTTTGAGCAATAATGCGTGACTTAATTTCCAAGTTTGGAATTTTTTACTATTTTGCACCTCATGCTGCAAAAAGACATCTTTAAAAAAGTTTGAAAAATCTTGCCGTTTAAATGCTGTTACAATAATTATATCTCTCCTCCACGAAGAAGTGCTGATTTAAAAAAAAAAAGTGAAACCTCATTTGTTCAGGATTCTTTTTTTTTCTTCCAGGATTGGACTCTCTGATGAGCAATCAGAGCAAATCTGGTCCTGGGACGACAAGAAAAAATCTAAAAAGAAAAATCGAGCTACTCATTATACTAGTGACATCTAGCCAAATTATGGAACTAACGTCGAGTATGATTAACAAATGAAAAATTTTACGCAGCCGGAAAAAGCGAAGATGTGAGAAAAGGCATAACATCATTGACAATAAAGGAACGACTTTCGAAATCTTTTTTTATGTTTTCGAGGAATCGAAAGAGGTATAATAACATGGAGCAAAATATTTTTTAGCGAAAATTTTGTTTTCAGCGAGCTCGAGTATATGCACATTGATAACAAAAATGCTGATGAAAATTATCAGCCTGAACAAATGCAAGCAGAAACTGCTTGGCCCCGGATTAAAACTTTAAAAGTACTGTAATGCGTTCGTGAGTGAGAAATGACTTACCTAGAATACTCCTATAAATTTTTGAGCAATAATGCGTGAATTAATTTCCAAGTTTGAAATTTTTTTACTATTTTACACCTCATGCTGCAAAAAGACATCCTTAAAAAAGTTTGAAAAATCTTGCCGTTTGAATGCTGTTACAATAATTATATCTCTCATCCACGAAGAAGT
The DNA here is from genome assembly GCA_905338405.1 of Notodromas monacha. Classification (NCBI taxonomy): domain Eukaryota; kingdom Metazoa; phylum Arthropoda; class Ostracoda; order Podocopida; family Cyprididae; genus Notodromas; species Notodromas monacha. The sequence goes on from CAJPEX010000919.1 coordinate 67,432, forward strand.
GCTGATTTAAAAAAAAAAAGTGAAACCTCATTTGTTCAGGATTCTTTTTTTTTCTTCCAGGATTGGACTCTCTGATGAGCAATCAGAGCAAATCTGGTCCTGGGACGACAAGAAATCCACGAAGAAGTGCTGATTTAAAAAAAAAAAGTGAAACCTCATTTGTTCAGGATTCTTTTTTTTTCTTCCAGGATTGGACTCTCTGATGAGCAATCAGAGCAAATCTGGTCCTGGGACGACAAGAACCCGTCCACCTTTCGGAATTGGGGACCTAACGAGCCCTCGGGTGCCGGGGACGGGGCAGTGATGTACCCAAACCAGTGGACACACTCGGATTGCAATGAGAAAAAGCGGTTTCTGTGCCAAGCCCGGGTTCCGAGCTGCCGGTGCAGGACCATGGTGCTGAACCCTAGTTTTTTCACGATGAAACGAAGATCAAAGTGGCGTCTAAAGCTCGCTAGGGCTTTTTAGACGTTTATGAACCGCTCACCGCCGCTAAACCGCTGCAAGTGCGCTGAGGAAGCCGCTGGAGTTTTCAATCGGGAATTCTGGGCTAATAATTACGCAGATATCGGTGAGGAAATCTTTATAGCCATTATTTAAAAAAAAATCTGAATGTTGATGGCTGAAAGCAGGGGAAAAAGCATAATTTATTCTCAAAAAAATATTTCATCTACCTGTACGTGGACATTTCTAGGTTTAAAAACTGAGGAAACACAACCACCACAAAAAATGGATAGGTTTTTAAAGTGTTTTCCCTCTGAAATCATTTCAGCCATTTCTTCAAATGAAGTCAGAACATTGTGGCAATGCCTCTTATAGGTCACTATCCAATGTCTGTGATCCAGGAGACATTCCCCCAGGACATTGGCCACTGCATGCCAGATTGGGTTTCCCAATGCACACCAGAGTATGCTTGCCAACATGAGCCAGATTGCATTAGCAAACACAATATACAGCATCCCCTGGGCCATATGAGTGAGAGTCAGCCACCTTCATGTCTAGCAATGCACCCACAACCTAGGTCCAATGCAAATAGTTATGCTACTTCTCCAAAAAATGAGGTACCATATATTTACTCGAGTACCACGTGCACCTTTTTTCCCAAATTTCAGAAGAAAAAAGGGATGCACGTTACAAAATTTTCAAGAAGTTTTAGGAAGTTATGTTTGCATTATACTCAATTATAATGGAGAAATTTGGAACAAATATAAAAAGAAAAAATTTTTGTATTGAAAAAGTTGAAAATTCATCAGATTTTTGTTCAATTCATGCCTAAAGTTAATGTTTTTGTTTTTATTTTTGAAGTTTTATGGTTTTAGATTTACTAAAAATTGGGGTGCATGTCTTACTTGGAGATAAGTTTTTTGCAAAATTTGCATCTGAAAAACCCCGGTGAGTGCCTTACTTGAGGGTGCGTGGTACTTGAGTAAATATGGTATATTCATATTCATTTAGATTTTAGAAAATCATGAGCATGAATATTTTTGAGATGAAAAAGGAGTTCATGAATTCACTTTTTATGTTAAAAACCTCTCCTACATTTCAATCATTCAAAATGCACACTTCTTTCTACCTTGATGAAACAGTTCTAGAAATATTTTCTCTTCAAAACTATTCAACTTATAAATGAACATTTGTTGCAACATTCAATAAATTTTCTGTAAAAATGCAGGACCAAACTTATTCTTGCAGCTGAATTCAGCTTTGAAGAATTCTTACTGTTCATAAATAAGCAATATCTAAAATGTGACTCAAACTTTGAAGATCCTGAGCAAGTTTGCTAATTGAGATAGAAGGGCATCTAAAAAAGCAAATGTTTCCCACAATAAGGCCTTTCAAGCTTTCTCCTGGTGCCCATGTACCCTTGTACTCAACATTGCAGGTAAACTGCTGATGTAACTGCAATGTTCAGGGATGTACTTGCAGTAATGTTAATGTAAACATTGCAGGTGCATTGCCTCAATTAAGACTCACATTTTCAAGGATATCTCAGTGTAAATTTGCTCAATGCCTTGGCATTGCATATGTTCAAGGATACTTTAAAATGGGCAGGCACATTTTCCCCCAAAACGCTGTGTGTACCCAACAGGAATGCAATCCACAATGCCTTTCATCATTGCCTCATCTCCAACTTTTTGGATAGCACCCTGACCACATGTGCTGCATTGCCTTGCTCAAAATGCCAAAATACAGGACAATAGCTTGAAATCCTAAGGCATGGCAGTACCCCAGTGTCTGGCAGCCCAATGCTCCCAGTATTTGCTGGGATGGAGATTTACAATATAGCACAGAATCAGAATTCGAGTAGACATGGTCTTGTGCAATCTCTTTTTTTTTTTTTTACATAAAAATAAACCCCACAGAAAGATTTGCCAAATGATCACACAGAAAGATTGAAATAGTTATAAGTTTTTCGAATTAACTTCAGAATTAACCTTCCAATTAACTTTAGGGATGCGAATCCGCACTATTTTTTTTAAGAATTACAATTTGAGAGCATTTCATAATTGTTTCAAAATGTCCATTAGAAGTTTCTGGCCCACAAAAAATCAAAGGTAAAAAAGTATAGGTAATGTAGAGCCATAATTAAAGCTTCCATTGCGGGTAATGACCTAGCCTCACTCCTCCCTTTTGTCGTCAGTTAGGACCAGGACCCAAGTTAGGCTTGGGCAGGTTAGCTTGGGCGAGGAAACCTACAGCGACTGGGATTTCCCCGGGCAAACTCAAACAAACCTGGCGTTTCCCAGATGTGGGTTCGTTTTCCCCACAAAGTGGAGCGATGTCGACGTCAACCTCGGCGGTTCTGAGTCGTCAGGTCAAACGTTGCTTCCAGCATTTTTTTGTAAACGATTCGCCCCGGAAATCAAGAACAACGACACGGAAAATCCCCTGGCATTGAGTGACGTCAACAACAATGCCGACACTTATTTATGAAACATTTTCTATCAATTCAATTTGCTGGAAAAATCCAGATTTATTTATTTTTCTTTTTACCCTCAAACTGAATGGTTATTTCCGACGCATCCCACTGGTCTCGAAAATAAGATCCACAAGTATCTTCTCAAAGTACATGAGTGACGCTTCTGACAAACAAAGCTGGCTTGCCTCAATGTTCCACCCGTCAGATCATTTCAACAAGTCAATGTTGGGCAAAAAGAAAGTTCCTGGAATCCTGCCCGACATAAGGAAATCCGTCTTCAGAAAAGCAGGTTCTTCCAGATGAAATGTTAACCACAAGATGATAAAATCAATTCTCAAAAGATGTAAGTGGCTTTAAAAATCTGTGTTGTAATTATATTTGATTATTACTCACCCATGAATAAGTTTTGCCCACCTTTGCCTAGGATGGAAATGCATCTCTGCAGAAGCTGTTTTTAGTGATCAATCAACACAATATAAAAATCCACAATGGACACAAATTTAAATTTTGGATTGAATAAAAGGTCAAAATATGAAAAAAGCCAAGTAGAAAACAATTTCAGTTTCTTGTAAAGATCAAGTTTCTTGTCCAATGATGATGCACAGATTTTTTTAATTACAGTGAGACCCCAAGATGCGGACATAATTGGTGCATCAAGAGCATCTGTAAGTCAAATTGTCCCTAAGTCAAGTCTTGTTTTCCCATGGACTTACATTATTTAATTTTTAATTGGTGTTTTATAGGAAAAATATTCTTCAGAATTCCGTGAAAAAATTTATTTGCCACTTGAATTTGAATTAATGAATACATTTTCAACTCAATAAGAACATTTGGAGAATTGAATAGTGTAGAATTGAATAGTGTATCTCTGTACTGATGTACATTGAAATGTTGGTATCCACAATAATAACATTTGTGAAAAAATGTAGAAGTCCCTCTATGCTAGAGGTAATTTTTAAAATTAGCTAAATGGCTGTTGAATTGGTGAAATGCACAAGAACTTTTCTCACAGCAATTTTAGGGTTGAAAATGTCTGTTTCTTGTAATTTGGCCTGAAATTTATTTGCAATTCTATCACAAAATGTCCTTAAGTTGAGTCAGTGTCCTCATGTCAGGCTTTTTTATTAATTTTTTCAGGGAAAATAAGTGACCCTATGTTGAATTGCCTGCAGGTTGGGGTGTCTGCATCTGGGGCCTCACTGTATTTCATAGTGTGCTGAAATTTTTTTAATAATCTGAAGAAGATTGAAAAATATTTTATAAACTTTTTAATATTTACTAGGAATGGATTAACAGAAAACTTTATTTTCTGCTTTATAGTATTCACAAGGTTCAATCAACATTCCCATGTCTGAACCCCCTCCCCACCCAACCCAAATCCATTCAAAGGCATTCAATCCCTTCAGAATGGGAAACTGAGAAAATAGCTGCATATGGATAACAAAAATAAAAGAAAATGCATTCCACAAGATACAACTGATGTGTAATGTGTACACCCCTTCTTTCCCTGAAATTGAAAACAAAATATCAGTAACAAGAATTGCAGCATGAGCCAGAATTAAAGCAATTGCAGCAGTTATGGAGCCCAATAAAGCACAAGGTCTTCAGCCTTTTCCCAGATATGGTTTAGTTGAATGAAAAATTTAGAGAGAATCTTTGATGAGAAATCATGTAAGGCCACAATTTTATCTTGATCCTCTATCATTTCAGAAGGGATACTATTTTGTAATATTTACTAAATTTTCATAATTCCTTTAGACTTTTTATACCACACAGAACTGAGAGAACCCTGGTAATAAGACCAGAATTTGTCACAGGGAAAAAAATGAGGACTTTGTAAAACATGGTACAAAGTAGCATCTGCTGAAGAAAGTCTGGGAAAAGCTTCTTTATCCTTATTCACATAGTAAATCAACCTAAGCCAAACTTCTCAAGGCTAGAAACAATTGGCCACTATACAGTACAGATTAATAAACATTTTTTTTTAATTCCTCTTCCTATCTTTGTATTTTTCTCAGATACTCGTTTATGAGCTCTTGCGTTTGTACAAATAATATCCCAAGGACTCCTTCACAGCTCCCTATAGAAGCAACCAAATACTGTGGCACACCAAGCCTGGAGTCCCTAACAGACCCCAGACTGCTGAATAAAATACCGCAGCTGCAAAACGCGCTGAAGTACTTGCTGAAGCCAGACAGAACCCGGTTTGTCGTCCTTCCCACGTCCCATTATCCCTGGCGCGAGCGAAAGCTTATCCGCACGCTACACGCGGTTTCGTTTCGATTTTCTCATTTCGTTCCTCTAGTGTTACAGTATTTTGTTTTTATGCGTCTCGGGAAGTAAGAGGAAAACAAAACTAGCAACACGAAAAATAGAAAATAAAACTAAGGAATGGAGAAGCGGGACGAATGGGAAGAGGGGGTGGAATAACGCCGGGTGCACAGTCTGGTTCTGTGAATCCCGGTTCCGGAATGCTGGGTGTAGCTCATTTCCAGCAGCTGTTTTTTTCCATTGCATGTTTTACTGCTATGGGGTATGTGTGCCAAGGAAAAATGAGACTGCCTTATACTCATCAAAGCAGTAACAACATTATATCTTACCTAATAAAATAAGGTTACTTGCCTATAGTAGGACAGACAGATTTAAACACCCTCCCATCTAAGCCCATACCTCCCTCCCACAGATCCCCAGAGAGACATGCAGGAGAGTGGGTTTCCTATTTTTTAAACTCTAAAAATGTGGCAAAAATTGAATTCTCATGAAACTTCAAATTTCTTCAATTGTAGCAGGTACCATTCAATTTCCAACATATCCTTTTTTGCACATTTCAAAAGGTATTGTCTCAAGTTGGTGAGCAAATTTGATTCAATTGTTGATCAGACATTTACAATGCTTTTTTTGTATAAATTGCTCAATCCAATGTTGACAAGGGTTGGAGATTTAAATCATTTTCTGCAACTTCCTGAGGAAAAAGATTTGGTGAAGTGCACAAAAAAGTCTTTATAATTGAAAGAGCGTGCTTTTTGAACTACATTTCTGCATCTTCACCTGAAGGTAAAATAAATTTTTCCTTTTGTACATTCTCAGTGACCTTCCTTCCCACTTCTCTTCCCAAACAAATCTTCCTATTGTTGAAGGGATGGGAGAACCCTGTTAGCCACTTCAGAACCCTGTTAGAATCAGGAGAGAGGGAGGAAGCAGTTTCAGCATTACTCAGGGATGATCCTTCATTTTCCAACTGATCCTGAAGTTCTCACTATGCTCCTTCAAAATTGGGTAGGACTAATAATTGGGAGTATAAATATCATCAAATATTTTTCTGCCTCAACAGATGAAGAATGCACACAATTTACATGTGAAAACAGTTGTTGGTTAGTACATGAATCCATGAATGAGTGCAACTGGGTGGACGCTGATACCTTCCTTAATTAAATTGTCTGGTTTTCATCTGTTCACCAGCAACAATGTGTGAAATGGAGCAATACATTCATGAAACAGGCATCATTTGAAAGCGTTGCAAATGGAACAGTTGAAGAGGAAGAGAAGGTGTGATGAGTGATGACTGATGTGTATGTGTGTAGCAGTAAAAGTAGAACATGGTTTGCATCCAGCAAAAAGTTGGGCATTACAAATCTTTGGGCCAATTACAAATCTTTGAACATCTTTACAAATCTCTGCACCCATTCAGTAAAGCATTTACTGACCCATTCAATTCACTCCTTCCAAAATCAAAATGGCTATACTGCTGGACTTTATTTTCTTGTTCAATTACTGTATAGTATTTTGATTTGACCAACAAAAAATTCTGCATTGGAGGAATTAATTTGCTCTTTTGAACAAGCCTTTTTGCAGTGTTGCATACTGATATTGATGCATCAAATTCTATACCAAAAATTTTAGACTGTTTTATAGAGCTTTGACCTTCAAATGCTTTTTTCAATTTTTTAATACCTAGGAGAAGCAATTTTGTCTTGGGAGTGATAAAATCCAGAAAATGGGTGGAAAGGCTCTCCAACATTGAATTTATGACAGTTTTTTATGCGTCTATAAGGTTATTTAAAGCATAATATTCTGAACTCCCCTTTACCGAAATAAAGCACAAATATAAATAAGCAAATGCAATTAGTGTAAGGGATAGTCGTCCCCGTTGTACCGATAGTCGCAATACCCGTTATATAAATTAATAAAAGAACGCTGCCGCTGCGCAAAAAATCCCGCAACGGGAAATCCTGTT
>CAJPEX010000920.1:0-66602 GCA_905338405.1 Notodromas monacha
AAAATTGTATTGCGTCTTGGACTGCGTTTAATTTACACTCGGCGTCTACCGTTACGGACAGCGTCTCTTCAGGATTCGTGAGACTGGAAACTCAGTGAAAACAAACTCTACTCAAAAAATCATCACAGTTAAATTTGGTCCTCCGAACCGGATCCGAGGCTGAACGTGGCGCAAAGTGAGATTGAGTGCGTCAAAGACTGTTAGCTGTGCCAACGACGTAACAATCGACGAGGCATCGGCTGGAGATTGACCAACCCAAAAGCCAACAGCCCTGGAAAAGTCGTGAGTGCTGCATTCAACAGACACCTGAACACAAGCTAGACAGCTGGACGCCGGTGAGTACCGCTACCATTCCTTTGCGGCGGATATCCCATCCAAGGCAAACCAAGCAGGTTTGAACGGCTCACTGGGGGGCATTGTTAGCCTAGCGTCTAAGCAAGTGTGAAAGTGACTGTAGAGTGTGAATTGATCACGTGAAATAAGGGCAGAAGAAGTAATGGGAAAGTCAAAAGAAAATACACCCTCGGGAAAATCATCAAAAGGGACCATCCCTTTCAAGAAACTCTTACCATTAATTCGAGAGGCTTGTCGTCAGTTCATTCAAGCTAAAGAAAACTCTGAAGAGGAAGTAATGGCAGAAGAGGAAAAAATAACCCTAGTGAATAAACTCACCAACCTGCTCAATAAAGCACAAGAAAGGGAGTTATATCTGGGGAATCCCATCGGCCAACCCATAGACTCAGAAGCAGAAAAACTGCAATGGAAAGAGATTGAAAAGGAAGCCACAAAAATTTTGGATGAATTCCGAGGGAAAGAATTAACACAAGAAGAGAAAGATCAAATGGAAGTTATGGAGGACATTCCTACTGAATCTACTCTAATTGAAAAGGAAATATCCAGTATTCATAAAGAAGATTTGGAAAATCCTGAATTTGAATCAACTAAGTTATGGATGTCAGAAGTTTTGGTGTCAGAAATGGAATTCCTCCAAGATGAAATCCTGGATAGGATGACTGGAGAAGAAGGAAATTTGAAAATCCCTAAACCTCGAATGTTCAAACTTTTGTTGGATAGAGGAAAAAAGTTGATACATAAGGCGTACAACCAGCCATTTGAAGCAAAAAGTATCCCAGAAAGGAAAAGAGTGTTCAAAGCACGTAATCAACTTGAGGAAATATTAATGGAGGCCGAGGAATTATTACAAATCCAAACGGACCCAAAGGATCCCAAGAGTGAGAAGAATTTGGAAAGTCGTCTAACATATGCTGCAGGGAATGAAGGGGAGAGAAAAAATCATGAGGTTCCTTCCTATTCGTCAGACAGTGATACAAAATTTGAGAGAATGGCAGACAAATTAGCTGAAGCCTTGGGAAATGTAGCATTAAGGCCTCAAGTGGAACTGCACCCCTTTGAGGGAGATGCAAGTGAATATGGGACTTTTCTTCAATCATTCAAAGAAGTGGTTGCATCAGTGCACTCAAACACACACAAATTTGTGATGCTAAAAGGGTATCTTCAGGGAGAACCTCTTCAACTTATTAAAAACATCAATGTTGACAATGGGGCTTATGAGGAGGCACTTGATACGCTGAGACGACATTATGCTTCTCCCAAGAAAATTGTCAGGAATTTAACAACTCGACTGCTGGAAATGTCAACTCTAAAAATGAACGACAGTGCTGAACTACGAGAATTGTCTCAAAGAATTCAATCCATCATCAGGGTGTTGAAACAAAATACCCTGCGAGCTGATTTGAACAGCATAGTTCTCATGGAACAAATTAAAGACAAGCTTCCTTCAACTCTCCAAACAAAGTGGAATGAACTGGAAAGAGAAGATTTACTACCTGTCGCAGGAACGCAGCTTGAATCACTCTCCAAGTTCTTGAAAGCTACACTAATTGACTGGGAGGATGTGTCTACGTCTAATGTTTCCAACGCTAAAGAACGAAAAAGAAACCCTGCAACGAAAAACAATTCAAGACCCTTTGCTTCAGCAAATAATAAGGGCAAGGGTGACACCTGCCTCCTTACTGCAGAAAATGGGAAGGAAATCAACACCCCAAGAAGGGCCACAAAATACTGCCCCCACACGTTTTCTTTGTTGGTACTTAACAAGTTTACAATGGAGATGCGATTTAACGGAGACGTGGTCTTTATACTCTTACGATTCCGCATATTACAGACGGACCCCACAAACGCTTGTTTAGTATGTTGTGAAGAATGCAGGATAGAAAAACCTTGTCAACACTGTGACAAAGCTCACCATTCCTCACTGCATGATGGAAAACCTGTGTGTGAAAGCAAAACAACACCCAATAAGCAAGAAGAAAATCGCCACGCATCGGGGGGAGAGGCAAAGGGAGGCCATAAATCTGCAACTGAAGTCAGTGCTCTTGCCACTTATTCTCGAGTCACCCCACTCCATATTGTGTATGCAGAAGTAAGGGGACCCAAAGGAATTAAAGAGGTTGGAGTTCTTCTAGACAATGGAAGTTCATCTACATTAATCACTGAAAACTTGGCCAACAAGCTGGGACTATCCAGAAAACTTATTGAACGCACACTCTTTGGCATAAACTCCAAGGAAACTGAAATGGCTGGGGAAGTGAAATTTGATATAAAACGCCAGGGAGTGGGTCCTTGGCATACAATTGAACCTGCCTACACCAAAAAGCGTATTGCCTTACCCAGCCTGAAAGTAGCATGGGCAGACTGGATCAAGACTAAGCCACAATTTGCCAACTTCAAAGTGAAAAATATTGACTACGAGGAGGTGGAAGTAATTGTTGGGGCAGATCAATCAGATTTAATTGTCCCCCTTGAAGGAACCTACGTGAAAGATGTGGCAGGAGGAGTACGAGGTTACAACACAGAACTGGGTTGGACTCTAACTGGAAAACTAAATCTGCCTATGGTTGAAGAATTTACATTATTCCATTCAGAAGGATTGCTGACAGAACAAATGCGGAAGTTTATTGACTTGGAAACTCTAGGAATCATGCCAACCCAAGAGAAACAAAAAACGTATGACATCAGCTGCTGGGAGGAAAAATTCCGCAATGAAGTATCTTGGGAAAACGGGCGAATGACAGCACCTATGCTCTGGCGTAGCAATATTAAAGTACCCGAATCAAAAGTTCAGGCAGAAAGAAGATTAAAACTTTTGGAAGCCAAGCTGCAGAAAAACCCTGCATTGTGGGAAAAATATGCAAAAACATTCACAGATGATGAGGAAAAAGGGTATATTCGTCAGCTAAAGCCAGAAGAAGTCACACAGTGGGAAAAAGGGAGGCATTACTACCTACCTCACTTCCCAGTTTTCCATCCTGACAAGCCTGAAAAGGCAAGACGAGTCATGGATGCAAAGTCAAAAAATCAAGGTGTAAGCCTGAATGACCTTGTGGAAGTGGGACCCAATTTGCTGGTGAACTTGGTGGGAGCTCTACTCCGTTTTCGAATGGGAAGAATTGCAGTTAACGCTGATGTGCAAGAAATGTTTCCACAAATAAGGGTTAGGAAGGAAGAACAAAGCATGCTGATGTTCAAATGGAGACCTGAAGCCTGTGGGGAAGTACAAACATATGCTAGCCAAGTACACATTTTTGGAGCAGCATGCTCCCCAGCAATTGCAAATTACTGCATTAAATTGGCAGTAGAAAAGGAAGGTGATCCAAAATTGACTGAGCTAGCTACCTCCAACCTATATATGGATGATCTCTATGCATCATTTGATGATATTGAACTTGCATGTTACTACAGCAAGAAACTCCAAGAAACACTAAAGAAGAATGGGTTTGATCTGCAAAAATGGAAAAGCAATATTCAAGATTTGTTCAGCACAAAAAATCCAGAAGATAATGGAGAGAAAGCTGTAAAAATTATCCAAGATGGTGAAATGCAAATTACCAAGGCTTTAGGCCTGAAATGGGAACTCAAACAGGACTTGTTTTCATTTTCAACAAGAAAAGGTGACCAGGAAGTTCGAACACCAGCAGGATTTCTTTCAATACTTGCCAGTGTCTTTGACCCTTTAGGGTTCTATGCACCTTACAAAGCAACAGGGAGCATTTTAATGGGACAAGTTTGGAGGGCAGCCAGGCAATGGAAAGTAGAAGTGAAACCTGATTTGCAAATACCTTGCCAACAATGGGTTGATCAATTACAAGAGCTGGAATCTTGCTGTATCCCAAGGTGGATAGGAACCACATTATCAGATGAGCTGACTTTGCACATATTCAGTGATGCATCAGAAGTGGCTTATGGTGCTGTGGCCTACATTCAAGCTAAGGACCAAGCTCCCAACCTACTGTTTGCAAAAACCCGTTTGGCACCAACTCGCATAATCAGCATTCCAAGACTTGAACTCATGGGTGCACTAATTGCTGTCAGAATGGCAACTGTATTGCTGCAGGAATTGTCAAGCTACAACTTCAACAGAATAATATTCTGGACGGACAGCACCACTGTGCTTAGCTGGGTTTCCACTCCAGCATCAAAATTCAAGGCCTTTGTTGCTAACCGAGTCAGTGAAATACAAGAGTCCCTGGATTCAAAACTGTTCTCATCTCGGCTCACAGAGTTCAAATATGTGCCAACAAAAATTAACCCAGCAGACCGTTTGTCTCGCGGATTATGCGCAGAGGAAATGAAAATTCAATGGGAAAAATGGCTGCATGGGCCAGATTTCTTAATGCAACCTGAATCAGAATGGCCTCAAAGAAAACAGTTCTCATTGGAAGCAAAAACAGACACTAATGATGAAGTTCGATCAGAATCACCTTGCTTTGCTACCATTCAAACCTCTGAGAACAATGCATTGCAGAACAGCAAAAGCTGGGAAGAATTTCTTGAAAACCAGTCAAATGAGGAAGCACTGACTCCTGAAAAAATCAAAAACATTGAGAAGGAGCAAATTAGGCTGCATCAAAAGGAGCAATTTTCAGAAGAAATCAATCTCTGTAAGAAGCTACCACAAGACAGCAAAGTTCCCTTTTCAAGAGGGACCCTTAAAGGTCTCATTGGATATTTGGATGGAGATAAAATACTTCGAATGGAATCAAGATTTTCAGAAGCTGAATTTATGCCAATGGATGAAAAATACCCTATCTTCATAAAGGGGGGTACAAAGCTAGCAGAGCTGTTCATCATGCATGCTCATGAAAATGCTTCTCATTTAGGAACTGATTATACAAGATCACAACTTCGAAAAAGATTTCATGTGACAAAGTCACGGGTGCATGTCAAGAAGATTGTACTGAAATGCAAAACATGTCAACAAAAACGACTGATACGTCCAAAAGTACCCATGGCACCCCTGCACCCAAACAGATTGCAATTGAAGGTCAACCCATTTTCTTCAATGGGGATTGACCATTTTGGGCCTGTACAAGTACAGAGTGGAAAATGGTGGGGTCTTGTATTTATTTGCATGACCACTCGGGCCATTCACATTGAACCAACAAAAACAATTAATGCGCCATCATTTCTCCTGGCATTGCAAAGGTTCATCAGCCAAAGAGGCCCACCTGCAAATATATATTGCGATCAGGGCACAGCCTTCAAAGGGGGGCGCAGCGAACTTATGAGGCTACTAAAAAATGCGAATGTGCAAACCTCAGCAGCTATCAGGTGGCGGGTTGAATTCCACCTTAACCCTCCAGGTGCCCCACATTGGGGAGGAAGTTGGGAGCGAGTCATCAAAGAAATAAAACGAGGGTTAGACATTACACTCCAGAAACACAAAACTCGTTTAACCTGCGAAGTTTTTCTGACAGCTCTCACGAATATTGAGGGAGACTTGAATCGTCGACCCATCAGTTTTGATGATGATCAACGACCAATTACCCCCTGGCAGATCATAAACCCTGCTGGAAGCGAGAATTCTGACATCCCTTGGCAAAATTCCTGGTCAAAAGCTATAAAGAATGTTGAACAAGTTTGCCGGTCATTTTGGAAATCTTGGCTGGTTTTTTATGTGCATTCTTTGAGAATTTCCAGGGTACCTAGGGGATGCAAACCTGAGCTTCAGCAAGGAGAAAAGGTTCTCATTGATGACTGCCGTGGTAATGCCTTTTCCCCGGAATGGACTGCGGGACAAGTTACACAGACACTGCCTGGCAGGGATGGACGGGTTCGAGCAGTCAAACTGATGACAGACAAGGGAGAGAGACATGTGGCCATCAACCGCATCATGCAATATGAAGTTCAAAAGGATGACTGCAAGGAAGACAGCACCTGAAGAGGAAAGAGTCCAAAAGGATGCCCTCTTTCGGGGGGAGAATTGTGGAAATATTTGTACATTTTTGCAAGAGAAACAATTGTGAATAACGCGCGGTTGCACCTGCAATGTAGCGTAACCGTTGAAAACTAATTGGCTCCCTACTGTACAACAAGTGAGCTTGTTAACGAGCAAGCTTGTTAGAATGCTCCATTAGTCTTGGGGAAAAGCCATAAAAGGGGAACGCGAACCCCAAATCTTCGTCATTTCTTTGCCAAAAGCAAGCCTGTCACCAAGAGCGTCAGAAGAGCATTAAAAAATTGTATTGCGTCTTGGACTGCGTTTAATTTACACTCGGCGTCTACCGTTACGGACAGCGTCTCTTCAGCATTCGTGAGACTGGAAACTCAGTGAAAACAAACTCTACTCAAAAAATCATCACAGGCGAGGTTGAAAAAAATTGGACTAATCAATCTTCAACCAGTAATATCTTCCTTACAGCTCCAGGAGTCCTCTGAAATATCACTTGAAAATATGGAAATACAGTGCGTATGTTTGGCTCACTGCTTGTTCAGAACCATGACAGAACAACAATCAGAACATAGGACAACAATCAGATCAAATAGAAACTACAGGACAACAATCAGATCAAATAGAAACTACAGGACAACAATCAGGTCAAATAGGACAAAAATCAGATCAAATGGAACAACAATCTGAACAACTAAAATGAATTGAACAATCGAAACAAGCAGAGCAAGTAAAACAACCAGGTGTCACAGCAAGACAGGCGTCACAATAATAAATCAACCCAACCAAGCAAACACTTCGGCAAGGTTGATCAGAAGAAATTAGACCAATCAATCAACAACCAGTAATACTGTACCTTCTGAACAATTTGAAGGAGTCCCCAGCAGAATGTCCTTAAAAAAAAGGACGTTCTGCGGGGAGACGGTTCTGCAGGGTTCGACTATTTACCTGAAAGACAAGAGAATCCTCTTTCAGTGGGTGTCCAGAAGTCAAATTCTTTTGGAAAAAATTTGTCCCGACGAAACGTAAAACCACTGAGTCCGGATCATTGCTTCTGACAGTTCCTCGCCATTGAATGTCCCTCATGTCATAAACTGTCACATCGTCATCGGAAACAGTGCCAATATTCGCAGTATCTTTGATGTCCCTATACTGCATGACCTGAAAGCAGGAAGAAATTGTGTAACACAGGTGAACAACGAGACATTTTCTGTGTGAGCAACCCTCCTGGACGGTAAACCTAACAAAGAATTTTTGAAGAAAGACAAAGATACAAAAATAGAAACAACAGCAACCATAATACATTTTGCTACTTTGCATACTCACTCAAATTAATTCTAAAATCATTCCACGCAATCCTTGAAGTTATCACCTCTACGAAATATTCATCAAACCGAAGTCAATCTAGCCAAAATATCAATTCTTTCCCAAGAACATCTTGGAACTACTGGCACAGCTGAAACGCAAAATAAAGATGGACTCCCTCTACAACGTAATTCAGGAGACCAGAAAAAAATTCGACGCAAAGAACCTCTACAAATATGGATAGAGATTCCTACGGGATCACAAACAAATTCATTATATGGAGAAAAACTTCGTAGAAAAGATCGTTGTGGAAAGAGTCTACCTGTATTCCATTTAAATTAGAATATAATCTTCAATTTTCATCAACTACCAGGGTTTGCCTTCTCTGATAAAACGAATAGGTTCGAAACAGGCTCTCATGTGACCACTCTCTGGTACTGAATAAAAGGGCAAAGTAAAAATTATTCGGAGAGGGTTCAAAAGAAAACGATAAGCTCGACAAAGTTAAACCCCTCGCGACACTAAATTATGAACTAAGCTTTCTCGGGCCCAGAAAAATACGTGAACAAGACTGGAAAGATTCCGCAGGATGCATGTTGCTCATTTGCTTAGTAATCAACACAAGACAACGAAAATTACCAGAGGAACGATAATTCCAAAAGAGAGTAATGGATCTTCGGAGAACTTGATGTCACTCATGACGCCTTCGGTTCCATTTGCATTCCAGCGAATGTTAACTTCAGTGTCCAACTTCGTCAAGACAATAACTAACGAAACTCCTCCTCGACTCGCACCCCAGAGGTAATGCAGAACGTCGTCAGGTCCCGTGGCATTAACATGCGCCAAAGAATAGTTCTCATATCCACCTCCGTATAAGTTTAATCCTAATTCACGTTTCTCGTTCGCCAACACGCGTTTCCACATAGAAATGGCCAGCACAGCCTGCCAGAGATACATTCTCACAGCCATTCTTAAGATAGAAATCTGGAACAGGAAAATACCTTTAATCAAAAGAAAAAAAATTTATAATACTGCGATGAAATGCAGCACACCATGGGTAAAGCTTTTCAAGGTGTTGAAACAGTCGAGCGCATCCAAACAACAGTTCACATGATGCAAAAGTCACACTCAAATCATCATAAAAATATTGACTACTGCGCATACTCAATTATACGAAGTTGTTTCTGTAAGCCGAAAAAATCATACTGTGACGATCAGAAAATACTTCATCTCACATCTGACCAATACTGCAATATTTAGCATATAAATAAAACCGAGAAAAAATCACTCAAAAACATTATCAGTTGCTTCATAGCAAAATCATCAGAACAAGTGCCGTAAAGTGAGGAAGTATGTCTATCAATAGACTTTCAAATAATTTCAACATAAAATTCATGTTTAATGCCTCCCAGCAATTAAACTTGAGTTTCCATAAACATGAGCATGGCAATTCCTTTAAAATTTATCGGAAAAAGTCATTTTTGAAGCACAAACAAGAAAGGTACACCTTATAATCGAGGACTTCAAACATTCAAGGAAAAAAGGCTTTTCAAAAATTCGCGCCACACACGGATATTCGCGATCAAGAAGCACTTATACACTACATTTTAATTTTAGCGAAATATATTTTAAGTACTGCAGCTTCATTTATAACACCGCTATTGTCTAAAAGAGATTTCACGCGGACTGCGTCACAATCCGAAAATTAAAGCATTACAGGAAATTTCTGTTCTATTTTTGACACTGTAAAAAGCGTTCTTTACAAATGCTGCTTTGTCCCGTTCAACACACCCACTGTTCTTGGACGCGCTCGACTATCCGGTCACGGCATCACAATATTGAAATAACGGTAAGATAAATCCTGAAGAACACAAAACACAGCGATCAGGGAACTTGAATTCCTTTCTTCTCGAAGATTAAAGCTTTCAAGGACGCAGAAGATCAAAAACCTTGAAAGGAAAAGCTACACCTGGAACTACGGAAAAGGTAGTAAAAAGTAAAGTACAAACAACACTTCTTCGCTTCTTCAGAGAAAGGTAAAAGAACAGTGACAAATGTCCACAAATCCACCATTAAAAACAAATCGCAACACGATGAAATCCGAAGGCTTCTGAAGACGCCCTTCAGAAGCCGATCACAGCCTACTTCGGGCAATTTTTCACAAGCTACGACTCATGAAAAAAAAAAACTAAAAGCTGCTCACTCGTTCATCACGAGTTCTTCGTCCTCGTCTTCAAAGTTGCTCAATTCACGCACGTCGGGAAACCACAGAGACACAACCGAGCACCCGGTCGCCAACAACATATGCTTGGGCGAGAATTTCACACACCGAATCGGATCCGAAGACGAATCCGCTTTCAAAACACAGACCTTGTATCCCTTCTGGGCATTCCACACATGCACTCGGCCGTCCGTCGAACCGCAAAATATAAACTGGGAATCTGGCGAGTAACTGGCTTCTAATGGAACCCCGCTCCTGTTTGCGTGACCACTGAGATTCAGATTCAACTTGGTCCCCGTGAACGCATCGAACACGTGGATCTGGTTCTTTGATATCAGCATAATGTGCCGACCGTGAGGACTGAACTTGATCCCGGTGATATCTTCCACAGACTTGGAAGTAATTCCGTGAGGCACGGATTTGAAAGGACCTTTCGATAGGAATCGAGCATCAAAAAGCGATATGCTGTCGACGGTAGGGAATGCCGCAAAAATTGCGCCTTCGGGGTCGTAACTAACGAACGGTCGTCCATCTGCAGAACAGAAGGGGATAAATACAGTTCTGAAAGACAAAGTCAAGTTTCACTCCACACAGAAGATGCTTCAAAAAGACGAGAAAGCGTACAAATTAGCTCTCTGTTTCCAAAACCATACAGTATATAAATTTATCCTCAACAGTCAAGCGCGGGGAGGACAAGCGCGCGCAAAGAAATCTAAGATCCCCTTCATTTCAATGCCCTCCAAAACTCCTGAAAATCGCACGCAAATTTCACCTGAATCACAAACCCCACCAAAAATATTCTAATCCAACCCAAACTAGAAATGTTTTGACCCAAAGAAATGCTAAGAACTTCCAGCGAAGCCTGCAAATTATAGTCAAAATGACGTTCAAATCCAAATAAAAAATTAATTCAATTTAACGTTAGGCCAGAGGTCTAACATTTTTTTCAGAAGAACCGACTTCTAATTATACGAACTTGAATGAGTATGAAACGTAATACTGTTTCAATAATAGAGTTGGACTTTCTCTAAAAAGAAATTTAGGGGACCAGCAAAAAATGTTCTTTGGAGAACCTGATGAGACCAGAACAATTCATTGTGAAGAGAAAATCGTTGTAGGAAAAATCTCAAAGGGAGCCTAACTGCAATAATGATAATTTTATATGAACATAGGAAAGGTGGATAGCGTGCATTTATTTCGTAGACGGAAAAATCACCAGTAAAAAAATAACAAATGAACGAAACTGCGGCAAATGGCGCAACTTAATGGAGTAACTTTTATTCAAAGACTGGAAGATGAAAAGAAACCGGGATTACTTACTGATCTGTAAGGTATGAACTGCATTATTATTTCGCAGGTCCCACAATCTAACAGTCCTGTCGAGTGATGCACTCAAGAAGCATCCATCTCTCGGCGACATATGAAGTCCACAGACCCGCTTTCCATGACCTTTGAAGTACCGTATGTATTTGTTGTCCACCAAACTTAAATATCTATTCCAAAAGACAGAGCATATATTATACTGCACAGTATTCGCATTTTCGGTGTTGGAAGGTGTCTCACCTCAAAGTATCGTCGATTTTCGTTGACGCGTATATCGCAGAGGATTTCGACCGAGGCGCGAACTGAACCAAATCAACACCGTACTTCTTCGAGAAGATCACGTTCTTCTTCAAACCAGTGTCACAACCGTAAACGACAATCTGATCGTCTTCTCCACTGCCCACCAGCCATTCCGCATTTGGAGAAAAGTCCAGATGATTGATTCCGAGTTCAAATTCGCGTAAAACTCGGGCCTGGCGGAGACTGCGAACTGCCTCATCATCCAGTTTCATACCAGTCACTTCTTCTGAATTTCTATTCATGATAAATCTTGAAAGGTAAGAAAAATCTTATTCAACCAAAACAGACAACAAATAATATAAAAGCGACAACAGACCGATCGCTTCGTGAACAACAACTGCAGAAATTCCAAACTTTCGAAATCCTTCGGGTTTAAAAGGGAAAAATGCATATACTTGAAAAAAGAATACACTACTTTCTCGCGAAACCCCGCTGAATAAAAATATCTCCCAATGCATCATTGCAGCAAAAATTGTAACCTAACCCAACATCGAAGTGACTCGAAACCTCACGCACTGACGGTGAGCGTAACCAGATTAAATTATGACAGCACTACACTAAATCAAGTTACCCAGCACCCAAACTAAAACACAGCAAAGTCATCACGAACCATAAAAAACACTAACCCAACCGTCAGAACTTGGAAATATGAGCATCGATCAAGAGATTATGTGAGAATAATTCCAATTTTAACCCACGTTGGAAATGCTGCAGAAGTAGTATTCGACGAAAGGTGTCGCAGTTCTCGAAGCAAAAGACAAGTTTTAAATCGAAGGTGATTGTGTTCAATATTTTTCGTTGAATCAGTACAATTCCATAACGTACAAATCAATAAAATATCATGATCTCCCATCAGTGTTCCGCAATGTACATCATAATGCTGATAACGGAAACGAATCGTCAACAAGTGGTCCATCAAGGCAGCTCCTCATTCAATCAAAAACTCAATCGAGATATTTTTCAAGCATCTTGGACCCAAGACCTACACAAAAAAAGGGGAAAAGTCCATATTGGAGCTCAAAATCGATGAAACAATTGCACCACAGTGGATGAGCCGAACACTGAATTCCGTCACGGAAAACAATTCGAATCCTTCGGAAACCTTTCACACGCTTTGAAAAGAGGGAAATGGGCTTCGATTGAGCGAATGATAAAAAATACAACTTTGATTCTCATTCAAGCAACGTGAGACCCTCGGGAATGGATAAATACTTCGGTGGAATCCTCCCAATAAAAAAGGAAAAGAAAAGAGAGAAAAAAAATAGTAAAAACTCGCACTGATAATACGAGCAAAAATGTTATTTCGTTGCTGATAACAACTGGCTTGAACCGAGGCACCACAGAAACTGTGTTTCGTCAAAGCGAACCTCAGGAAAGTTTGCTTCAGATCAAGGATTCATCCTCTTTCCGTTCGAAAAAAAAAACAAAACAAACGAATGTCAAGTAAATTCAACATACGCCTTTCAAAAAACGGAATCTCTAACAGAGACTCAGACAAGTTCATACAAATGCGCGTAAAGTCGAAAACGGTAAGAATAGTCATAAGGTAGCTCATATCAAAGAGCTCCTCCTCAAATTTGGTGCGCTAATGAAGCGTTCCAGTCAGGACAAATCAAAGTTTCTTAGAATAGAAAAACAAGAAAGAAATGTTTACTGTCAACAAATTTGCTAGCAATGAATGGAGTTATACAATTTTAAAATTGTAATTCTTCGTAAAACGTGATGAAAAGTTTTTCAAATCCCGGGAGAATAAGGCAACTTTTGTCTGCCACGAAAGAACACCCATCCACACGTGAAGAATGCGACATTATTGGAATCTTAATTGCATAAATTATCGAACATGGTCCCAACATACGAGAAGATATATAATGTGACAGTCCAAGACTAGTGAAAACGAAGGCAATCCCTGTTGAGCGGAAGAAAGATTTCACGACAAGAGCGTCAAAGTCACGTTCCCTTCGGCGTTCTTGATTATCTCCACGGCTTCGTGATGCGTCAGCCCCTCGAGAGTATGTCCATTGACTGCCAAAATCTGATCGCCTCTCTTCAGCCCACCTTGCAGAGCAGCAGCACCTTTATCGAAAACAGTTTTCACGTAAATCGGCAAGTCTCCGTGAGCACTTCCGTGTCCCCCGACGATGGAGAATCCAAGGCCATCAGGACCCCGGACTAAGGAAACAATCCTCGGTTGCGGAGGTGACACCATCGCCGCTTTACTCGAAGACACCAGCGAGGATGAAGAAGAAAGAGAAGATGACGAGGACGACATGTTGTTTGGTATCGATGCAGCAGCAGACGGAGCAGGAGGAGTCGTGGCGGAAGAGTTGGCAGCAAATGCTGCTGCCGCGGCTGCAGCAGCCGCAGCGGCAGCTGCTGCCGGCTTTAGTCGCCCCAATCGCAATCGAATATGCCCAAGCGAGTTCTTCAACAAAGCAGCCACTTGTTCCTGAGACGCTGTCTTCAGGTCTTGGTCATTCACGGCCAGGATTTGATCGCCTTGCATCAAACGACCGTCCGTGGCGGCAACTCCGCCGTCCACCACTTCCGATATGAAGACCCCGGGCCCGTTTTTCCGTCCCACGATGCTCAATCCGAGTCCGCGATCCGGTTTCTTCACGATGTCCACGTCGAAAACATGAAGCATGTCGTCTTCGGCACCAGTGAGACCTTCTTCGCGGAATACCGTTAGTCGAACGCAGGCAGAAGTTTGACGCAGGGTCGCCAGAGCCTTGGCGTGAGTGGCGTCCCTGAAATCCTCGCTGTTCACTTGCAGAATTTGGTCACCCGGTCGGAGTCGACCGTCTTTCGCAGCTGCGCCGTCGGGATACACTTCGTGAATGATAATGGATCCCAAAAGCGTGTCTTTGCCACCGACGATGCTCAAGCCGAGCCCCATTTTGTCCTTGTTGATTTCAATCGTCGTTTCCCGACCAGGTTCTATGGGACACACAAGAGAGAATCGTCGGTCTGTTGGCTCCTCGGGCTCTTTTATTGGTGCGGTCGCAGCGGATTTCGGGGGCACGTTCGGTCTTGTCGAAAGGCTGGCAGGCTTCGGAGGAACTTTAGGTTTTTCTGATGACGGGGAAACGGGTCCGAGGCCAATCTTGCTTTCCGTTTCGCTCGATTTCTTACGCATTTCAGGAATCACAGAGAGAGTCACAACTGTGCCAGCTCTTTTGAGTGCAGCTGCTGCTTCTTCATACCCAGCACCAAGAAGAGATTCTCCATTCACAGACAAAATCATGTACCTGAGAGAAGAAAATACCGACGAGGTTCAAGAACATCGTCCATTCTACGATGTGCATCCCAAAATAGTACGCTTCAAACAATCGGGGTTTCCCTAGAACTGAAAAAATAATCGTTTCTCCATTCGACACGCTTTCGTAATCGATATTTTAGAGCATAAATAATGTATGCTTTTCAGCATAAAAAAGGTACATTTCCCACGGTTTCACCCGGTCAACTGCGATTACTGTATTTCAATTTCAAGGCCACACAAATTTCGGCTGACCGAATGCCTTATAAAAAAGGAGAGTTTAACAGGAACTAACACGACCAAAACTTCACACAGCCAGCGTAAAAATATCAGATTCTTCTCATTCTGATACCCGACGTCCCGACTTCCTGATTTTCATGCCGTTACAAACTGGGTGAACCAGAAAATCGCATGCGGTACTGATCTTCAAAAAATTACATCTCTTGAGCGGTTCAAGCTATCCAGTAGAAAAAAGAAAAAAAAAATAAGTCAACATTTATGCGTTTAGGTGCAACAATATAACTTCGCAAATTGAATCTAAATTTTAAAAAAGTTGTCACGTGCTTCTTTAAAGGTATGGGGTTTCTCATTAAGATTATACAGGTCACACGCGGCTTTAAAAAACAGCTCTGCAAAACGTCTTGATTCTCTAGAGTAATATTTCAGGATACAGCCTTGCTTTTCCCCACAAAAACGAAGATGCATTTTTGACAGGCTAGCAAAGAAAAAATATACTACAGTAGAGGCAAAATAGCACAGTACACAGGCTCGTATTTGTGATTGGGACATAGTAACATACTTTTTCATAGTCCACCCGGTAGAAGTTGCCAGATTTTTGAAAATTACTTTTCAAAGGGTAAATCATTATAACTGAAGAGCTGAACCAGACATTTCAGCGAGCCTGCTAGAAATTTTCCATTCCTAACCTAGCCACTCCGCAAAAATACAAGCTTCGGTCTTTCGATACACATTAGTTCACTTATTTATTTTCTTAAAAGGTTGACGAACACGAAATATTGTATACAGTATACCGCAGTTGATTTTGTTCCTCACTTCGGCTCTAAGAACGTTTCTTCAAAAATAAATAAATAAGTGAATGAATTTAAAAATCAACTGACCCGATGTCCAGACCGGCCTTCTGAGCAGGACTCGGACTCTGAATATCCGACACGAATATCCCGGGTCCCAGATCGGGATGCGTTCTCTGGACGATCATAATTCCCAAGCCTTGGGCAGCCGAGTCCTTTTTGATCACCAAAGTCATGTCTCGACCAGCGCCGGGAGTAGACGAAGATTCCGTAGAATAGCATGAGCTCGTTGTGGCACCAGAAGAAGACATGATTGCAGGTGAAATGGATGCGGCTCCTCGACGAAGAACGACAACTTTCATGGCCCTCGTTGACGCTCGCATGATGGCCATTGTAACAACGTCCTCCGATTGTCCACGCATCAACTGCCCGTTGACTTCCAATATTTCATCTCCCATTTCGAGTCCTTGACGGGGAAAAAAATTAAAGTTTTGAGCAATCGTACGCAGCACACGTATTCAAGAACTACACAGTACTGTACTCGATCTTAATTCTTAACGTGAAACATTTCATCTCCCATTTCAAGTCCTTGGAATTTTTTTTTCAATTAATCATACATGGCATGCTCATGTAAAAACAATACAGTTATTTACTTGTTCTTCAACGACAAATTATGATATACCTGAATGAACTCGTAATTTGCGCGATAAGCAATAAAATATCGTGCTCCCAATTCAAACCCCATTTCGAGGCGCAAAAATCATCTTTTGTGGCGCAAAAGTCTTACGTTTTGTGGCTAATATAGCTAATAAAATTATATTAGGCCTTCAGCTAATATAATTATAAAATGTATAAAAACCAAATTATGTTCCCATTGATTTACGTCGAGGTAATTTTCCGACATGAAGAAATACGAATAACATGAGAGCGATGCTCGAACGTATTTAGCATATGAACTGGCGCATGCCATTCGATGAAAAATATTCCTCATCAGTCGATTCAGGACCTTTTCAGCTACCTGATTCAGCAGTAATTTGAATAATGTTAGCCGAAATCCCATAATTTCTGAATCATTTATATTTTTTTCGCTCTAATGCCAGGCGCACCCGAATCGTCGATTTTCTTTGCCATGTGCCGTCTGAACACATTTGTTTTCTTGAATATACTGGTACGGTATACAGTATTATCGACGTTTCCTGACTGAAAAAAACATGATCTTAGAAATGAATACTGTACAGAGCAATCGTATTCATCACAATGGAAGCGTCAAATTAGAAATTTCGAAGAAAATTTCATAAAACCACCTCAGCTCAAACTAGTTTTGGTTGTTGAGTGTTTTTAGGCAACAATTGCAATGCATCACAGAGGGCAAGGCTGAAGGTTCAAGTGAGAACCGTTTTCATATTTACATCAGAAGAACTTTCTTACAACTGAAGAAAATTTTAAAAACTAATTCTTACACATCATGAAATATTTGGGCCTTTCTTTGTACGTACCTGCGGCGTTGCACTCGGCACTCAGAGTAGAGACGAAAAATCCTTCTTGCTTCCCACTCGCGACGCCGAAAGACGCTCCTTCAGACAGCTCGATCATCATGATTTCTCCGTCGAGATCAAGATATCTTGCATGAGAAACAGCCAGGGACTCTTCTTCCGAATTCCAAGTCGAGTCCAGCTGCCCATCTTTTCTTCGATTGTTATTTTCCTCGTCTTCTGCATCGTTGTCGTCTTCTTCGGCTTCATTGTCGCAGTCTAACGCGTTGCGAAGAACAAGACTCTGTACCTTGAATCTCACGGGGTTTCCCGCACTGCGAATAACTTCCACCGCTTGATCATGACTGGCGTCTCGCAAATCGATTTCATCCACTTCCAAAATTCGGTCGCCAGTATGAAGTTCTCCAGTTCGACCTAAATACCGAGAAATGAGATTTGACTGACAAACAACAACAACAAAAACCAGGCACCAACCTGCGGGGCTATCAGCCAAAACGTTTTTGATGAAAATCCCACAAATGAAAGAGGAGGCCGCAGCAGTGGTTTCACTCGAGCCAGATGAAGAAGACGGTGTGTCAACATCAACTTTTCCCCCAACGATGCTTATGCCAAGGCCTCGATTAGGTTCTCGATGAACAAGAACAACTCGCTCTGGACCCCACAACTGACTCGCGACAGTGACTGAATCATCTGCTGCGTTTACACTAATGTTGGAGATGCCACCATCCGGATCCTGATCATGAAGACAATATCAATTTATAACGCTTATCCAATGACCATCGAATACGAGAAATAAAACGTAAAAAAGAAATCATCATTGAAATGCTGGGAAACATTTGCAGGATGCGCAATATGGAAAGATGTGCCTCTAAATCAGGTCGTCTTCACAATTTATAAATTTGAGCGGAATTAGGCCCAGATGTCCTTCGTATGTTCAGACGTTCTCTAGAATCTTCCTCATTTGAAGTTCCATTCAAAAAAAGGGAAATACTTCGTTAGAAATTTTCATTATACTGGCTTGACGTTTCAAGTGAACTTTTTCTTCTGAAGACATCTAAACAAAACTAGGATACAAATTTGCAGTCAACGTCGAGATAAATGAATCCTTCTACTCTTTCTCATACAGCTTCCAAGGAATGCAAACAACTTGATTGAACAATGATTTGCGCAAAAAGAAGATCTCAGTGAACTGTTGATAATTTTAGCTGAAAGCATTACGTTGCGGGTAAGACGGCAAAATCCCAATATTTTGACTGCCATTGTAATACCAACCTGACGAATGAGTCCACTGGCATTCATGTAGTCGTCAGACTTCCCTTGAGCTTCAGGAACTAAATCACTGTACATTGACGGAGCAGGAACAACAACCTTGTCCCCAAGGTCGCCAACGTCTGCAACCAGAGGCTTTGCGATGCCGATGAAAACTTTGCCCTTCGGGACACTCTTCAGCACTTGAACAGCCTCATCCAAAGACGCGCTCTCCACGTTTACTTCATTGACGAACATAAGGCTGTTGGAATGAACAAAGAAATTTTTTTCATCACCAACGCAAATAAGGCTATTCAGGATTATCAACGCGCACCACAATTTATCTTCGTGAGAAAAAGACAAAAGGTCACGGATATTTCGGCACAAAAATACGGTAGGCTCGTTTATCTTCAATTCCCGATCCCATTTCCTGGAATGTTTAAAAGAATTCATTCAACTCGACAGCCTAAAAAAATAAGAGAACCTAAATCATCGCGTTTACTCGCATATAAGATAATGAGAAACCATTGATAGTACAGCGCACTTTCACTCTTCGTCTCAGAATTTTCAAAAATTTTGCTGTTGAATAAAACGAAAACTCAACATTGCAGTAGGAATAAAATACAGCATTCTACTAACGATTCAGTAGCCCTCTTGATACTTCCGATTTTATTTAAAAGGGAGAGGCCCTTGTGTACGGCCTCTCAATTTTTTCCCACATCACCAATAACGATATAATGAATTTTGCCATTAAATGTAAGCCATTTTACCAATACGATTCACTCAAAATGACTGTTTGAATTAAGGATTGAAAAAAATATTAAAAACATTACTTAGACGCATCCTAATTTTAAAAGCAAAATTTATTTAAAAACAAAAAGTCCTTACAGTACTTTCGGATGAATACGGACCACAGAAAAAATAGTGTACTGTATGATAAAATACGAGCTAAATCTCAGAAACCGTCAACAACAAAAAACACGGAATTTTCGAAGAAAGAACATGGGAAAGTTTCCACCCGAGCTCATTCATTGGAACGACGGGAGAAAAATCGAATTTTTCCATTGAGAAAACTTTTTCAGTACTAACCGATCACCGGGAATGAGACGTCCGTCAGTCTGAGCAACTCCTCCAGGCACAAGGCTTCGAATGAGAATTACAGTATCATTCGGATTCAATGGATCTTGATAGTCGAGGATGGAAAATCCCAGTCCACGTTCGCTTTTCACCAACTCGATCACTTGAACATCTGGACTCCACAGCGGAACGCTCGTTAACGGTTCCAAAGACCTGTTTACACATTTTATATAAATATATAAATCAGGAAAACCGCCCGATTCGAAAACAGTGGTGAAGTTATCGTGGGAAGAAACTCGACCTGAATAAAACTGGCATCAACATAAGGAGCTAAAGGCAGATAAACCAGGGAAAACCTACATAAATTCAACGAACTAGAAATTGTGAAACACCTAGAGAAGTCATGCTAACAGATCTCGTTCGATCGAATGTAAATACTGCGTTTTTCTCGATTTCAAGCAAAAACTGACATCGCAAACATCCAAGGGATTGCCGTTACATGATTTTTAATATCCCACGATGCTTAATTTGAAGTAGAAGGTTTTTTTTTGTTGTCACTGACATGTTTTCCGGACGGCGCAAGAATACATTTCTGACACAAAAAATGTTGTGAAGTGGACAAGGTTCAAGTAATGCTTTCTTAATGTAGTTTGAAACAGGATATTAAGGTTTTCTCTTCACAGATATTTCCTTCGAAGCGCTTAATATGTTTTGAAAATGTTTACTGCTACGCATGATTTGATTCTCGAAAATCTTTCTCTCTGCCCGAACTGTTCCCATAGCACAGAGACTTTTCGGACACCCTACGCTGGAATAATCCGCAAAAACTAGCTGATCAATTTTCAAAAATTGAAGAACTACGTTTACCAAATAAAATTATCTCACCGAGATCGAAGCTCCAGATTTTTTGCCTCCACTATCCCGCTTTCAGGGCCTATTCCAAGCACACTCGACGCAATTGAACCCTCACTTTTGGCCTTCACAAGACCTGATCTATCACCATAAGAAAGTCCGGGTGAAGGAGGTTGAGAGGAAGAATTTGTGGACACAGTTGGAGGGGTTAATGATGAAACCCCATCAGGCACATTGGAGAACAGCCTCAGGCGTCCGGCGCCCGTCGGACGGGCACAAACCAACGTCACTTCCTATCGATAAGGGAGATGCATTTTGGAAATGTAAGTCTTGCAATCAACACCATTGACATCCCGGGCAATGTGCGGTATGTATCACATACTGAGCTTTTCGAAAAATGAACTCCGTCACCGGCTTTCGCTGCTAGTGGTGAACCCTCTTTCGTACGGAAGTTGATTCAGGAAATGCAACTTCAGTTTATTCAGTGGGAAAACACTGCCACGCCCATTGTAACATAAACTCGAGCTATTTTCACGCTCTTGATCATGTTCCCTTTATTCATGAGCTATTCGTTTTAAGCGAATATTTATTTCAAAATTCATGCAAGAATTAATGAAGGCATTGTGCAAGAAATTCGAAACAGATTTTGTCATTCCATAGAGCTTTTCATTACAGTACTGTACTGCATTCGGTTCAGAACTATTCAGATATTTTAAATCGCTTTACTTGACTCTTTTCATCAACTTCTTGGATGAAGGATTCATTCCATTAACCGAGTTGCCCAATATCATCTGAATCGTACCTGCGGTAGTTCCTTCAAAATGGAAACCACCTGGGTGTGGTTCAATCCTAGAAGTTGACGGCCGTTTACTTCCAGGAGCTCATCTCCTGGCTGTAGAACATTCGACGCACCAATTGGACCATCCGCAAGAATTGACCTAAGAAAATGAGTGGGTGAAATTTGGAGTAACGAGAGACACGCGAGAGTTTTCGTACATTACTGGTTTTAACCAGATTTAAAAAAATACTTCACAGTCATGACCTGCTTAAAAACAATTAACCAGATTTTTTCTTTTCAAATGCTCAAATTTTTTGATGAATAATAAACAACCAGAATTGTGTTGGAAAAAAAATAGGAAACCCAGTTTTGCTCGACTCTGATCAAAATCATGAAAAGTAATTCGAGCGGATTTTTTGACGCACATCAGTCAGCAAAAAAATTATTCATCAAACTGTACAAAGAATGTTGGGAAACAAAAGCTGCTACTGTAGTTCAAAACATTGACGTTATGAACGGGTTAACGGGATTCAAAAAAACAATCGCTGTACAAAGAATATCAGCATAAACAAAGTAAAGGTAGACTCTCAACAACAAAATTCAAGGGACAAGTAATTCGTTGTAGAGAACCCCTGCAACATGTATAGAGAACCTCATGGGAACACAAAATACTTCGTTATACGGAGAAAATCGTTGAAGACAAAATCGACGTAGGGAGAGTCTACCTGTACTGTACTTGCAGGACATGGGGCAGTAAATCTAAAAAATAACTTGATTACGAGAAACTAGAAGAATTTCTATGATTTTAAAGATGGGGGGCGGGCGGTGTATGACCTACCTGATGAAGTGTCGCGGTCGCACTTCTTTGCCGCCCTCGACATCCACGGTTCCTTCCAAACTGATGCCAAGTCCACCGCCAGACGCGAACTTCTTCACATGCACAAGAACTACTTCGAACCCCGTTCCAAGCACTTGATTCCAACGCTCCTTGGTCGCAGTATCCACACGATTGTTATTGCATTCGTTCATAGCCATGAGCCTTTGCTCGACAATAGGGGCCGTTTCGGGCACCAAATCCGGTCGAGAGCCGTGTAGGAAATTCGGCACGTCTCCGCTTCCAACGTCGTTGATACTGGATGCAATCGCGTGCTGAAGCTGGTCGAATTTGGGACCATGATTGTAACGAGCTAGACGTAGACGCACAACTTGTCCCGTTGTTCGTAGAACGTGCACAGCTTGGTGGTTCGTGTAACCCGCGAGCTCTGTTCCATCTACTTCGATGATTTGATCGTTCACTTGAACTAGACCCGAGCTGAATGCAGCTGAGCCTGGTGTTATGCTCTTGATGAAGATTCCGGACAGTTCCTCGCGTTCACATACGTATCTTGAAAAAAAAAAAATTGAACGTTTCATTTTATAATGCCATGGTGAATGAACATTAAAAAAAAAACACAGACGGCAATGGAAGATACGGGCGATTCATGAAATTCAACAACGTGTATGTTTCTGGAATTTTGTGAGTGTACCAGTATTATGAAATTCTTGTTCAAGAACGGTGGGGCCACGTCAAAGAGGACGACATTATTGGCTTTTTCCAGACTAGTAGTCGAGGTTTTTGTCCAGTGAAACGGGAGAAAATCATTGACAACACATCAGCTATTATAAGAGAAAATGAGAAAGGTTATCGAAAAAATTCTCTGGCATTCTCAATGTTTTCAGCTCCTGTTAGATGAACAATGAATGAAGGAGGGAATCGCCCGGGAAAGGATGAATTTTTCCGTTCCCAGACTTTTAAAGCTATGCCAGGGCTTCAACCATTCTTTAAAATCATCACACTTTCTTTCAACATAAATCTCATGACTAATAGTCGAGAAGAAACTCCCAGAAATATTATAATTTTTGCAGGTTTACAGGGTCCACAGCGGAAATGAACATGAAGAGTGAAAAGACGAATCTTAATCAAACTTCAATAGGGTCAGTAAAAGTTATCAAATCTTAATGAAGTAAACAAAAACAAAAACGCTCGACATGTTCAGTACTTTACCTTTAAATTCAGTTTTTACCTTTCCAAAAATGTCGGACATCACCAGAACAGATGTGATTCACTCTTGATATTCATTGGCATCCAGATTTTTCAAGAAATCGTGAAGATAATCGATTTTAAAACAATACAGTACATCGAATTAGAAGAATGAAACTGGCGCTTACGTAGCTTAACATTACGTACGGAGGAAAAAAAATGATTGTTGAACTGATAGCTCAAAGATTATCCATCTTTTTGTTGCAAACCATTCTTCGAGCGGAAACACAAAAACTCTCGAATTATGCTGATACGTAGGCCATTGATAAGAACGAAGAAAATTAATGTACTGTACAGAGCCGAAATCAGAAGTTGCACATACCCCGCTATTGTGATTCCTAAACCATTGGCATCCTTTTTAAGAACGGCGTCCAGGGATTCTACTTCAGGGATCATCGGATTGAGAATGACCTGCTCTTCGTCGATCGATTCAATAAGTAACGGCGGAGGTGGTGGGCTTATATCCGGGATTCCATTGACGAGATCCTCTGTCAAGTCTTCTTCATCTGCGGCACAAACGGATTATGAATTTCATCGATCGGCTGCTCATGTCGTCACACGCATGAATTTACTCGATTCCCACAAAAACAACACGCAACAATTCAATAGTCTATGTTACAGGGAGTTGAAGCCATGTAAAAATATCTAGGCACAAACAGTGGATTTAAAACACTTGAGGCGTTTGCTGAATTAACAGACATTTCATTTTTAAGAGAGTGTCTAAAACCGTTCACATTTACTGTACTATATTAGGTATGCGACGAGCCAAAGAATTCCTAAGTTGGGCACTAAAAACCACTACAAGAAATTTGAACCTTTCAGACTACAGTGTATGTTTTTTTAAGAACAAAAACCTATTACAGTCGAACCTTTCCAAGTCGAACTTCGGGGGACTAGCAAATATATCGAGTTAGGAAGGTTTCGAGTTCTGGAAACGAGTATTTTTGTCGTGGAAAAGGAAGAAGAATTGCAGGGAATTTTGATTGGTGATCTTCTGGTCCTTAAATTGCTTTTTGAATTGAGTTAAAACAATGCTGAAGTTGAAGGCAAGGGTTCTTTTGCTCAATTAATCTTTCGCCACCTTTCAAAACAATTTTTCTTCCGCGAGTCAATAAGATACTCTAAGAATACTCTAATAAGATAATATAAGTAGAGGAGGACTCTCTCTACAACGATTTTCTCTACGCAACAATTTTACTCCGCATATTATGAGGGTTCTCTACAACGAAGTTCTCTTGATAGTTGATACCAAATTTTTTCTGTCCTCTTGAGTTCCGTTGTAAAGGCAGTCCACCTGGAATAGCCAAAAGGCCTCCAGAAAATTCGATTTATGGAGGTTTTACAGGGAAACCCTTTGAGTTGGGGAGGTTTTTAATGCATTGCTTCTAAGATAACTCCGACACGGAAATTCGACACAGGGAGTATTCGACTTCGGGAGATTCGAGTTATCGAGGTTCAACCGTACCCCATCTCCATTAATCAAAAGTTGAGTATGAGTGATTGAATGCTCGGTTAACCGAAGATCAGAAAATCGAAAGTTCTACAACATGGGAAGCGGAACAGCGCTAGGCTATTTCGTATAACACCTTCAAAAAAAGCACTCACTCAGAACATCCTCCGCAACGCTTGATAAGATCTTGTCAATCTCATCCGGGTCATAGAGCAATTTTGTTGCGATCAGCGGAGCACGCATACTCCTCTGAATCGATAGAATGTTATCATTGTCGTCTCCGTTGCTCAATGCACCGGGATCCACGGGCCGTGCAACCACAAGACGAACATGAGATCCGGCCTGCCGCAAAACCACTGCGACCTGATCAGATGACATGCCTCGCAAATTAACATCATTTATTTGCAAAATATGGTCGCCGCTTTGTAGTCGCCCATCTCGATCAGCCACACCGGCAGCTACGATGGTTTTGACCACTACCCCAGTCGACCTGGATAAATAAAATTCCAAGTTAGATTCATTGTCTTCAAGCCAAAACTCAATGCTGCTAAAAAAAAAATTCCACGATAAGGAATCTAATAACACTTTGCGTTGGGCTTCCATCGAAAAATGATGAGGAATTTCCATCGAGAACATCCTTCCGGAATTCGGCATAAGATTCAATTCTACGGAGCTTCGGTAATGTAGACAGAAGGAGGGGAAAAATACGCAATACGATATTCAATTCTGCAAAATATAAGCACAAGACCCAAGATTGCCATAAAAAATGCAAAAAATCATAGTATGATAATCCGTTACTGATCTAAACAGTATATTTTACAATTAGAGTTGAAATGTTATTTAAACGTTTTTCCCAGAATCTACGAAGAAAATTTACTTATTCACATCAAATGGAAAATAATCCACATAGGCTTCTATCACAGGTACTGTATTTTTAAAAAGGCCCACAAAATTATCACAGTACCACCAATTATGCAACAAAAATCAAAGATTTTCTCACAGTTCTATAAAAAAAAGATCTACGGCTTTCGATATCACAGAACGAAATTTCACTTTCAACTGTGTGAAGTTGAACCTTTACCTCCCGCCGATGATGCCGAATCCGAGACCAGATCCATCGTTGATCAGTTCGACGGCCTCCACTTGCGCCCATTCTGTGTTCAATACCATGTTGCCACTCGCACCACCATCAGTCAAACCAGTCAAAGGAACATCTAAAAATTTAGAAAATAGCTTCAATCACTTTAAACATTTCGCGACGCTCAGTCGCGTTTCAATTCCACTTCCCAACGATACTTCTCCACAAGTTCACTATAAAAATTATCCGGGAACGAAGTGGATAATTTATCAACTTCCTTCCCGATTAATTTTCCGACCAAAAACATCAGCCCTGGAAGTTTTCAATTTAGATTGAGAGCGAACGAAACATTCGAACTTGAGGTCAGGTATACAAGGTTGAACAAACGTTCACCGTAGATTTTCAACTTTGCGTCGCAAATTTTTCCAAGCTGAAAAATAACTTAATCCAATCGAAATATGTTTCTTGTGCAGATCCTGTCATTGTAAGCGACCAAACATGTTTGTTCGCTTTGAAAAATGTAACATGAGATAAATGCGTTTGCTTTAATACGTGATCATTCTAAACGTACAGCATAGTTGTACTATGCGATCGACCCTCAAAAATAATACTCAACTGTTCCAGCTGACCTCCATGGAATATAAGAGGCTTGCCTTACTTTAATCGACCGAATTAATTTAACTTGGTACCTAATTCAGCAAATATCAATGCTTTAGAAGTGTACCTTCGATGAAAAAGAACAATAACAATTCAACTTCAGTGATGCCAAACTGAACTGATTCAATTCACGCAGGACCAGCAGTAAGCGAGGACCAATATGGAAGAGGAGCCGAAGTTACTACTGTACTTCGGTTTCATTCCACCAACCCTTTCACAAAAATGAAGCATGGTGAGAGAGTCAGAGATTCTAACCCCCCAAGTTGCACGAAACCTTAATTATAGCACAAGTTAATAACTTATATCATACCAGGAGCTGAAGCAGAAACAGCAGTTGACGGTTTCTGAGGGCTCTCCAACTGATCTTCGGGTATGGGTTTCGGAAGGGCTCCCGTCGAAGTTGAAGAAGGCAATCCACGGGCAACAACAAATGTGACTAAACCTCTGGTGCGCTGAATGATACGAACAGCATCTTGGTGAGGGATCCACGGGTCCAACGGGTGACCATCAATAGCCAGAATTTGATCGCCTTCTTGCAAACGTCCATCCGCAGCAGCGGCCCCGTCAGGTTGAATTCCTTGTATGAAGATTCCCAAATCTGAAAGTTCGGATTTCAGTCCCACCACGCTGAACCCAAGTCCAGAACCTGAACCAGATTCTCGCTTTTGTAACTGGACAGTCAGAACTTGACGCCCAGCAGCGCACTTGTCTATCAATTGCTGAGCGGAGGGATCTAATTCCAAAGGAAGATTTCCATCGTTGGCTTGGGCATTGCTTTCCACTTCTTTTGTGTAAGCTTTCTTATTCTCTTTCTCGACAACCTCCACCTTCTGTTTTCCGGGGGAATCAAAATGCGGTTGTTCTTTTACTTCGGAACTTCGGCCAGAGATCAATTTTTCGTTGTTGCCATTAGCGACTTCTCTTTTCGCACTTGCCTTGGCAGCATTCTCTGCGACCCGCTTTTGAGCTCTAGAAGACCACACGAGCTCACCATGACTATCGATGTCCAGATCAGCAGGACATACACCTTGATTCGCGTTCACATCCTCGCACAATTCTTTCAAAGAATCCTGCAAGCATACCAGCTTCTGCAAGACGGGATTGCCGAGTACGGACAGCAGGACATTTAGGTCTCTAGCTACAGCTGGAGACGTGACGGAGTCATTCACACGCTTGATCTGATTTACTTGGTTCTGGACTGCTTCCAGCATGCTTTGGTCGCCGAATATTCGCGTCTTCCGCGAGGCCATGCTTCCAAGAAAACGCTTCAAGAAATCATGCGAATACCTAAAAAGTCATTGGCTAGGGAAAAAACGAACATAAACTAATGAAAATTCCGAAGGACCGCAAACATAAATTCCATGCGAAACTATGAAAACACCACGTGCGAAAATGCCTAGTGCATTCCCTCTTAGCATAGCACATTGTAGCACTGGAAAAGTAATCATGCGAACAACTGGGAAAGTAATTCCACAGATAAATATGTTCATGCGGGGCAAGACATTCCACTTCATGCTTTCGTACCGAACTATTGAATTCGGATTTTTCTGTCGGGCGAAACCCTCATAAACAACAGTTCGTGAACATTTCCGAGGAGCGAAATCGCGCTTTGCGGCAATGCACTCTGTACCGCTGGGCACGACATTTCCATCTGGATAGTGCTGTATAGCCAACGCGGCAAATAATTTCTTTCGGTGAAAAAGCGCGAATCAGTAGAAAACTTCAAAGAGAACGAATTATCCTATACTTCTGCACCTCACTCACTCACTATCGATGACACTTAAGCTTCCTTCACGGGGAGAATTCCGTACTTCTCCCAACCCAACACTTGCTCTTCCCGCGGGGGGCACCTGCAGCGACGAGATGCTATCCGTGCAGCCATCGAGGTACAGAGCGATAACCAATAACATAGAACTCATTTGAAACAAGTAGGTCGAGAAAGAAGTCTGAGGGTCGAAAATTCCTCTCTCTACCCTTGGAATTGCTATAAATCTACTGAAAAACAATCCGTTCAGTTCCTTCGGGTCGTAAGAAATGCTTGGGTATAATAGGGTGCAGCATGGGTGCCCCACAAGGTGCACACACCATATTTAATTAAGTCCTCCATAAATTCAATGTGAACTTTTCTTTCAAATTCAAAACAGAGAAAATTATTGTGTAAATGATGTCCACGCAGAATTTGCCTTTTGGCTAGGAAATGAACACATACTGCTACACTGTATGTAGTTGATTGAAAATGCTTTAAAATGAGAAGAGAAAACACTTTAAAATGAGAAGAGAGAATGCTTTAAAATGAAAAGAGAGAACGCTTTAAAAAATAATCTACAAACCTCTTCAAATAAAATTCAGAGGAACCAGCAAAAAATTCAACTTCACGGAAGTTTTCAAGTGTAGAAAACTATCATTTACACTTTTTAAAAAATAATTGGTTCTACTAAGCATGAATCCTGAATCACCAGCCCTGCTCAAAAGACGAAAAAACTTATTTTCTCTCTTTTCTGAGAAGAGAAAATTTCATTAAACACGCAATAAGTCCAAGATAGCAAGAGAGCACTTGATTTTCTCCTTTCGCTGATTTCCCGAAGGTATCTACGATACTCTAGAAACAATTACTGTTTACATAGACAGTACAAACGTATTGTATACTGTGCTTTACATATTTTGCACCCCAGTATAAGTAAACCTAGCACTGGTTAAAAAGAAGGTTGATGGCGTACAACGAACTCGACTAGAAAACTTT
The DNA here is from genome assembly GCA_905338405.1 of Notodromas monacha. Taxonomy (NCBI): domain Eukaryota; kingdom Metazoa; phylum Arthropoda; class Ostracoda; order Podocopida; family Cyprididae; genus Notodromas; species Notodromas monacha. The sequence goes on from CAJPEX010000920.1 coordinate 29,137, forward strand.
CCACTTCACAAAATACAGTACTGTACTGCACAATATGTATCATTCGAAGTACAGTGATCTCATGCCCATTAAATTTTGTCAAAGCAATTGCGGCTCCCAGCAGCATAAATAATCTTGATGAGTTAATTCCTTTTCCTAATCGCCGCTTCATCTTGTAGGAGGAACATCGAAACTTTAAAAAGTTAGAATCAGTTATGAACGCCGAGCAGAAAGCTTCATGAAGAAAAATAAATTAAGACAGGAAAATCCCGAAGTGCCCATTTATGATCCGATAACACCAAAAAGCAGTCACAACATCCCACAAAAATAAGGCACTGCTATAAATACACTCACGATTTGCTGTAAAAGAATTCAAAACGCTGATCACAAATTCACGACTTTGTCGAACTGTACTTATTTACGGACTGCGGCATTCTCAACATAGCGTCAAAATCGCACCACATTTTTCAAAAAAACAACAAAAACTTTAAAATCAACATCGCCTTCTTCAAAATCGAGGCAGAGAACACGAGAACTAGACGGAAAGCTGCATCATAACAACGAAAATAAATCCATCTCAAGTACATTTATCAATGAAGTCTTCAAGAAACGTTTCTAGGACAATTGATTTCACATACAGCAACGATCAGACATGACGAACGAATGAAATACTGTCATCACCCGCGAACTACGAAGACAACACCGGGGGACGCAACTTTGAACAATCATGGCTTCATAAGCTCTTGATACGCAGCGCCAAGAGCCCAGCTTGTTTCATGACCATTGATTCGCTTGAACAGCTGCAGAAAATATGCACAAATCGATAACAGAGATCGGCAATCCACAACGTTTAACTAAATAATCACAACGTTGGTGAATACGATTAGCCGAATTGATTCTCAATTTTTTTTAATCCAAAAATAGTCACTCAGCTCATTCTTAAATATGTTTCACGTCGTGAACCGGAGAATTTTAGTAATTTTACGAAGTTAATGAGTGTTAAGAAGCCAAGCTCAATACGAAACCACAAATAGTCTCGCTCTCCTATTCCTGCTCAACTATCGTAATAACCAGAATCTCACATCAAAATTGACATTTTCACTCGGATGTCGAAGGAATTTCAATGTCTCTGATCAGGACTTGTTCATTCAGTATGGCTCAGATTTCAATAAAGAGTCGGAACTTCGTGCTATGGTTTCCGAGTAATATATTCTACCCTAGTTATTATCATGTCGTATTCTTGGAAACCTGTCATAAAGCGAATCTAATCCACCGTACTGTACTTACATGAATATCAACACTTGATTCCAAACCGTATCCGGACTTGAGCAGAGCCACAATGAAAGACAAATCAAGGCAAAGGAAAGGATGTTCGTCATGAGGCACTCGACAAACTGTAAACAAAAGAGCACACTTGGTTAAATGAACAACGGCTCTTTCGGTAAAGGATCTCACCTTTTCGAGCAGCAATCTCAAAATTCTCGAGTTTTATCACACCGCCATCTTTAGGATCTGTTGAACACGGAGCCTTTCTGAAAAATCATTCCTCTGACGCACGTAGTAAGTTTAACTCACCGATCAGTTGGGCATCCACAGCTCGATCATAGAAATAAGAAATCGCATTGATCGTCTTATCGTTCAAATCCAGAGGCACCTTAACTTTTGAGCGCACCAGAGACGATGCCAAGTCATGGCATGTGCCGAACGAATCGGGTTGCTCACGTCGAGATCGTCTAAAATAGCCGGGAATTAAGGGATCGATAATTACGCAGTTGAGAGTTCAGTCGTAAAGGGATCCGAAAGTTCGAAGATCATCGATGTAGTGACTACTCCAACACGTTCTTCTTTTCCACGGACGAAAGCTAACGAATTTATAATTGTTTAACACATGGTGACGGTACATAGCCACCAAGCTTGAAACGTTTTCACCTTTCATAAAAGAAGGCGATATAATTTAAATACGAGTGTTGTCAAATTTCAGCTAGCGAAGCATTCAGATGTTTCCCTTTCTCACGTAGCAAAAGGATTGTCCTAGTTCCAGGTGGGCCTGATATAATTTTCCAGCAGTCAGCAGACACTACAATGTTTTGAAAGGTTGTGTACTGTAAGTGTATAGGGCTAATGGTGACATTTTTCAAGAATCCCTGTACAATTTGTTTCTCCATTAGACTAGGAACAAAAACTTTTCGGTTATGTCAGGAATGAGGCATTTCCTTCTCAACTTGAGTACTATACTCTTCTTCAAAAAGTTAGCCAGGAGACATTACTTTTTCGTTTGCAACCGCAGAGACATTTTCAAAAAAATTTTCAACGATATTTTCGGTAAGGGGAAGACGAGAACCACACATTTCCAATTGCAGCGGGGACGCAGAATCACTTCAGCTACTTAAAATGTTCTGTTTCTCAATCATAGGGTAGAATTCATTTGAAAATTTCCTAATTGAACACCTTGATGATAATCTAAAGACTGAACAAAAATTATTTATTTGGGTAGCGCTTTGAGAGATCTTCAAGGTCCCACAGAAATCGAAAAATTCTCGCATTTTCATCGAAATTTGAACAGTTCAAGGGATTGGATTGTTTGACTGGAACACTGGGAGCTGCGCATATGGGTTTCAAGTTGCTGATCTTCGAAGACTCCCTCTCACTTTTCTAGGTCTCAGTGCAAACAACTGTGTAAAAAAAATTGGTCCGAACTTCCTGCATTGATGCCAGTGAATCAACGAAGGCTAAATCAAATGAATACGATAATTCTTACTCTAAAATTGACATTACAGTATTTTGTCCACAATACGTTTGGAAAAGCAATATTATAATAGGTACTGAACTTCGAGGATTGCATTCATCAATTTTCAATACTCCCGATTAAATGCATCAAATTTGGTGACAATTATGCTGAAATGCGTTGAATAATACAATTTTTTTCTCTATGACAAAATACGCCAAATATTGAAGACAGTCTTCAGACTTCTTCAATTTCCTTGGAACTTTCGAACCTCCCCACGTGTATGCATTTCATAGCTGTCAAAAATGCTCACTTGACGAGTAACTCTTGGCTATTGAACACCCATTTGGTAGGTGCTGAAGTTCCGATACACGGGCTGGCAAAATTTGTTTCGTCAGTCTTGTGATGATCCAGAATAGCTTTCCGAGCAGACATTAGTCCGAGACCCAAGTAGCTACAATTTACGAGAATATTAAAAATGTTGCTTCGGTTATAAAAAGACATATAACTGCAGAATACTGTACCTGTTCGTAAAAACTTTGATGGGTACCTTCGCACCGTTTACAACGTGAACGTTTTCAACAGGAATGTCTCCGTTATCCTCTTGGAGTCCGAATGTGATCTGCGTCGATCCACCGCCTAGATCCAAAGTCACAGCAGTCTTTTCAACGCCTTCGCCAAGCTTTCCTACACGAAAACAAATAAAAATACGTCGTTCATTGAATCGTCAAGAGAATAAGAGATACGATGAATATCAAAAAATGGGACGTGACTAAATTACCTGAGAGGAAATTAATGGTGAACCATGAAAAAATGCCTTCATCCGACCCATCCATTATGTCAACAGCATTAGGCTGAACAACATAACCAGAGTCGTAGAAAACTTTCCGCACCTGCAATAAGGAAAAAATAAGATGTCCCCACGTTACAGAATATTTCTATGAAGTTATTCCCTGAATAGTCTGAAATAACATAATATTGTTATAAAAAGAGAAAGTTGAAAAGCTTACACACACACGTACACCAGAATAAATTCTGATTCTGAACTCGATGGTTCCCTGGAAAAAACTCAAGCATTGTTTCGAATCCCTCACACGGGGTTGTAAAAAATTTTTTCTGAAGAAAACACACGAAGTAATCATTCTGGGAATAAGAGATGGCTTCATTCTCTACATTTCAGAGTGTTAGTCAATAAAATTTTTTTTAGACGAGAATCTTCATGCCAAAAACTTTATGACACTTTCATTGACATTTCAAGACCGGGAACGAGGTTATTTCCCTCTTTGACTCGCCATCTTAAAGAAAATTCACAATTTCCCAAACGGTATGAAATTATAAAGCCAGAATCAAAGGATAAGGAGGATAAAAACACACAATTATTCAATTTTTAGAACACAATTTTCCGTTTCCACAGTGCAGCGTGGCCTTACGCATTGCCGGATTGGGAAACAAATTCGCACAGGTTTTATCAGTAAACCGTACGAAATTTTCAACTTCAATATTCCATGGCCTCAATGGAACACAAATGGTTCCGAATTTTTCAAAACTCTGCAAACCCACCTCACTTGGTGAAAATTTGTTTTTTCCAAGGGAAATGAAATAGTTTCTTAATCTTTCTTACTCATACGATCTCGTCCGTTTCTCTTTGATGAAAAGAAAACTTATCAGAAGGGCGGCGTTTCGAGAGAGGAAATGAAATCATTCTTCGGTGGAATGAGCTCTGAGAACAAGAGAGCGTTGATGACATTTTTTCTGAAAAACTGTATATTCCTTATTTTTATTAATCCTTAAATTGAATCAAAATTACACTGAAATGAAGATGATAAAGGCATCTATAGTATCCAAATGGGTCATACCTTAAATATAATCTATCCGAAAAGGTAGACAAAAATGCGGAACCATCAGTGCTGCCCTCGCAAAACGGATAATTCAGAAGATTTTTTTTTTTAGACATTGCCCAAATTCTTCGGGTACTGTACTCGAATTTCTGGATAAGAATCTTTTAAAATGCTGCGGGATAAGTAACACTAAACACAAGCCTTTGCTCATTTACGGGGGATTATCTTCCTAGGGTAATTTTTTGTTCACTCATCGGAATTTAGGATAACGTTTTCATATCTTTTAATCACCGAAACAAACATTTCCAAGATTCTAGCCCCGAACACGGTTGGCAAGTTTGACACATCATCATCCAAAATATATTCCAAAAGTTTAAAACATTTTTTAGCGCTCAGACATATTGAAAATTAAGACAGCACGAGCTTTCTGCTGTCCATTTCAACCAGTAAAGCAAAAATTTGAACTCCCGTCCGGAAATCAAGAATAATTTAAGAAATTAGGCACATCCCCTTTCATATAATACTATTGTGGGAGGTCAAGATGGGGAATTGATATGGACAAGAAACTCTTGCGAACAAGGGAACGTAAAAATTCTAGACAAACGATGAAAATTCCTCGCGTATCAAACCCTTACGTTTGATGTTTGTTACTCGCATATCGTCACGACTAAACTAAACGCCTGGAAGCACAAGAGTTATAGAAATCGAGGCACAACCGTGTCATTTTACAGAAGTTCACATCACATAGATCATACCCACGAGGGAAAGAATAATTTTCTTTTTTTTTCAGGAACTGTCAGTTGTTACCACGGATTTGCGATTTTGAAAAAAATTAAGAAATTGAAGATGAATCCGCAAATTTGAACGCTGAATATCAACATACCTCAGCGAGCAATCTTTCGGCTTTGGCGGCAGGTAAGAGGCGGAGTCCCGCAGTAGCACGCAAAATCAACGGTGTGAGTGGACGATATCCTTCCGGCACGAAAGAATCAGCTTCATTCAACAATTCTTTGATGGTACTAGCACCCTAGAAGAAACTTCGTCCATAAAATAAAAATAACGAAAGCTAGCGAACTTGGAACTTACTTTCAATGGGTCGTCAGCAAATGAAGAGAGTCCAGGCTTTATTTCATAGAATAATTCATCTTTAATCTGAAGAGAACCATCTGAAACACGTACAGAAGCATCGGGAACGATGGAATATGAGGGTTAATTAATAACTTTCGACAATGCATCACAGTGCAGTTTAGTGATTCAATTTTTTTTGGTCTTCTGAAGGAGATGAATGGATTTTATTTCTGCAAAATTAAATTTCATAATATCCCATACACTCATCTGATTTCATTTCAGAAAATTTCCATTCCCTCAAAATGAAACGTAGAGAAAGCAGCTAAAGATTCACACAATTACAGTAAGGAAACCCTTATCAACGAATACTTCAACGAAAAGAAAAATCAACTATTGGCAATTTTCATGCGAAGGAATGCTGAATGTGAAGGTGACTGCTCTGAACTATCCATTTTTGAGCAAGAAATTGTTCACGTCAGAACTTATATAAAAATCTGATAACGTAAGAACTAAAGTGAGGTTTGCGTTGGGTATGCTGATTTATAAGTTCTGACTCGGAAACGTCGGTACACGCAGAAATATTCTTCATACGCCTAAAAACAAAAATAATAATGAACACGTACCAATACGAGATTTGAAGAAGGAGAAAGCAAGAACGCGGCTCCCAGTACTACCGGCGTCCAGAACGACGGCAAAGGTGGGAATGTGTAAACCCAGCAATGTGGAGAATGCGTCTCTGGTATTGACAGGACGACTGTTTTTGTCATGCATTGGTGGCAGAAACTGAACAATGCCTGTTGAAAAGAAAAGCTCAATTTAAGTTACATCAACACTGAAAACGTGAGAAGGGACTCACAATACACAGCAGTCAACACCAGGATCAGAAGTGTAGTCCATTTCACAGCAGCAATCCCTGTCGAAAACGACGACATGCTAAAATTTCGCTTCATTTCCGTCGAGGATACTTGGGAAGCTGACGTAGAATGCTACGGAAAAGCAAGAAAAAAATGCATCACAAGATTCAACAAGTTCAACCAACATTCCGCTTTCCTCGACTATAGAAAGTACAAAATGAGATAGGGCTTAGAAGAAGAACGACTAAGACACGTTCCGTCTGTCCGCTATAAGTTCAGCAATCATGTCACACGACGAATTGCACTCAATATCGAAAAGTCTCGTGGGTCGAAATCCTGCTCCGAGCTCAAATATCGGCTCGAAGCACGCGATAATTGCTCAAGTTAAATTACAGACTTGTCCATGGCAGCCGGGCCAGCTGTAACACGATCTGCGCAGCTAAAATATAGTCGAAAATCGGATGAAGCTCCACCAAGGAACACCAATTCAAAATTCACCATTAATGCCTCAATAAACCCGAACTGCGAGCGAAATCAAACTCGAAACATGTACACAACTCGCAAAAACTCACCCCACGATTCCTTACTTCCATGTCGGAGAACTGTGCACCTTGAAGATGATCAAACAAGTAAAGTCAAGATAACACATGCGGAATTTAGCACTCGGTGAAATCTAGATATACGCACGATTTTAAAAGATCATGGACACCAAACAAAGCTATCAACACGATATCTCGCATCCGAATTTTGTAGCACCAAAGACGATTCGGTTTGAACGAAATTTTGCTGTAAAGTCAAACTGAAATCAAGAGCTTCGATTGAATATATTTCAGCGTCACTTACACATAAAAATCATTCAGCCTCGAGCAACAAATAACAGTATGCAACTATCGGGTCTATTGATCGGTTCCCCGAAACGCGCCTGCCTGCCACACCGGAAAAGGTGCTCATGTACTACTACCACAGTGCGCGGCCATCCATAATATCGTAAGTGATCACTTTGACATAGAGTCAAAGAATCGTGCGCAGCAGTTTACATTACAGTACAGTACATGGACAGTGTTTTAACATCTGTATAGATCCACGTCGTGAAGTAAGGTATTTTTAATCGAAATTTAGCTGATCACGAAAAGCTATTCCATGCATTGTCACCTTTCCAAAACCAACTCGAAACTACAATATAAATATTAGCTAGTACGTCGCAGAATGCTTTCCAACATCAGGCATCAGTTATAGTGTAGTACTGTACTGGAGTTCGTGCGACATAACCTGGAATCTGTTGAGTGCATGGTTCACTTCTTCGTTTTGTACGACTCTCTGGGGAATCTGTTTTCAACACAACAAATGAAAAAGGCTCAGATCAGGGAGATTCAGAGCGACATGTGTACTGATGCGAAGTACGTTGCGCGTATGGAATGAACGTGCGTTGCTGTTGGAGAATTTGGCTGAGAACCCCTGAAGCAAATAGAGTATGATGTCGAGGCGAATTTTTTACAAGTTTTTTTTTATTGAATTTTTTTGGACAGAGCGCCTCAGAATTTTTCAATGACTTTCAACGAAGAGTTGCTGTTGTCATCCAGAAATTGCAGTTTTGCATTTCATGGTCATTGCATCAAGTTACAATTCAATATTGTTCACATGAATTGCAGACTGCGCACATTCTCCATATACAGTACTGTACACTTGTGCGTCTTCCTTACTTGGAGATTTCATTCCATCTCTCTTTTTATTGTTCTGCTGGAGTTCGGGGATCCCAAAGGATATGCAGACGAAGCATGTAACCACCTAAAGCACAGGAAGAGAACCAGGCAAATTTTTGTGAATAAAGTCTCATCAATCGTAGTCATCCAATTTATCAGTGATCTTCGAATGAGTTGATGAGTATAGACCACCTGTCCACAGTACATTCTTGTAAGCAAACTTGCACAGTTTCCTGTAACTCTCTCGTACCATGCTGCTGAAGATTTAGTCAAACAAAAACAAGGAATTGGGATTATTGGAAAGACTGACGAAAAATAAACACTGTTTGCTGTAAACCTCGCATTTTTATTAAATGTCAGCACTTCACGTCAAACACTTTCACACGTTCCGAAACAGCCTTGCATCGTAACAAAGGCCAAAAGTATACCGCATGCGTCCTCGCAAATCTCTCCTTAACCCTGATACGGGAATTCCAGTCGCGCGCAAAAATTTATCACAATGTATCCGTCATTACAACGGGCAAAAAAAATCGCACAGTAGCACCAAAACTGGAATAAAAAATGGAAGAAAAACGGGCAAGCAATCTGCACTAGAAACGCAAGACCTCTGAATCATTGGCCTTTCTTTTGGCCTTTCAAAATTCGAGGGGAAAGTCGACTTTGGCTTGGCTGCTGCAGTTCGTTAAAAACAAATTTGCTGGAATTCTCGCGCAATATTTTCAAAAGAATTGGACGAAATTTGAAATGCTCGCGTCAGAGAACTAAATAAAGGACAAAGCATGAAGCATTTCTAAAAAAAAAAAAAGGAATGGCACCCCGAACTACCGAGTTCCGAGACACGAAACTCAACCCTTTTTTTCCGCATGGAGAACTCCACAGAACCATGAGTGTTTTGATCTGGAGCCACCTTCACTTTTGATAAATCATATGCACGCGAATATAAGACGCACCTTAAATTTGTTTGCCTTTCAAACTGAAAGAAATTACCTAATTCATGTACGTCACCCTTTCACTTTCTCCGCAATATGTGGAGAACTATTGTACAGAACGGGGTGGACCACGAAATACACCAACTTTATAATGACAATTTCAATTTGAAAAGCATTGGATTAGAATGACGAATTGTGCAGGGAAGTGTTCGAAAGTCTTTTGAAGTAAAATCAACGTTGAAAGCATTACTATGCTGACAACCAAGTTACTTTACGTGAAGCAACACATGCTTTTTCACTTTGGCTCACAAACACGTATATTTTTTGTAATTCGGCCAGATGATGCTTTATATTAGTTTCAGGTGTCAAAAGAATGGCGTTGGAAGACGTGAATGATTCGAATGGAAGCACATACATAACCCAGTACTGTACTCAACATTCGAATGCAAGCAACAGCAAGTCTTTCGGAAGGTTAAACTAAGGATGCGTCTTACATTTGCGTGAATGTGATGATTTGACACCGAAAAATCACTTCATTCGGCCCGAAATGCAGCTTAATCATCGCCAGCTCATTCTTCCGCATTCTCGACATTTCGTAACGATACTTTAAACAAACAAAAAATAAATTGGTATCTGGCACTTGCTGGTCCACTCCTCCGCCGTTTACCCTGATCAGCTCAACATTTTCTGTCCACATTTTCATCTTCTTTCGTCACATCACAGCACGGTTCGGAGACGAACAACAACAAAAACACTTGGTATAAATAAACGGGACGGTATCGGCTAGTAAAAGGCCGGGTTCGTGTGCTCGATAATACAGCGCTTGCAGAACTTCTTCACCGTCCGGTATCCATCCACCGTGATGCAAGTGTCCTGAATGTTGAGCTGCTGCAGTCCCCGGCAGTAATACGCAATGTACTGTATGCCCTTGTTGGTGATGACGTCGCAGCTCTTGAGACTGAGTTTCTTGAGGTTCGGGCAGTACTGCGACAAAAACCGGAGTCCGCGGTCCGTAACGTCGCATTTGCCAATGTCCAGGGCTCGAAGGCGCGGACACGATCTGGACAACACTTCCAGAGCGTTGTCAGTGATGGCTTCGCACCCACGCACATTCAGATATCGGAGCTTGTAGCAGCGCCGAGCAATGTGTGCTAGGCCGACGTCAGTCACTTGCTCGCACTTGGCCACGGACAAATAGCGGAGATTCGGGCCCAGGCTCGACAGCTTAGAGAGGCTGACGTCCGTGACGTGGACGCAGTCGGAGACGCTGAACTCGCGGAGCAGCTGGCAGTAGATGGACACGGAATTAACTCCGATATCTGCAGAAGAAAAAAAAACAAGCACGAGACAATCAGTATGTTTCATCTTAACGCATTGGAAAGACTGAGCATAATCAAACAGGCCCAGGTACAGTGCAGTAGAGCCTCAATCATCCCGGCTAATGAACAGATGGCCTTCTTCCTGCGGCCGTGCGGCATTTAATCGAATACCGTATAAAATGGACTTTTGCTAGTTCTAAAAAATTCAAAAAGCAGTTCAGAAATTTTACATAGAAATTAGGATATATAGTTCAGTACACTATTCGCTTAATGAGCGGAGTTAGAATTGTTCGAGTTCGTGAATTATACAGTATAGTCAAGTATAGAAACCACTGCAACATTTCAAGAAAAGGAGTAATTTTATTAAATTATCAGGTAATGATTTTCGTCAGGCAAATGAACCAGGTAGCTTATTCAACCTGGCAGTGCGACAAAAGATGTCAAGGTACAGAAAAACTAGTGGCTATTCCACACATTTGAAAAAAAAAGCAGTTTATTTCTTTTAAAAAATGTAGGCTACTCTGTCGTTTTTAATGGGAAATAAAAGCCAAGCTCGTATCGTTCAAAGTATTTGACACGTTCGTGTTTCGCCCCGCTCGAACAGGGGCAAATCTAACCCACTCTCTCAAAAATTGTTTTGTTGGAATGACACTGCTCTATAGTGCTGCAGAGTAGACTGACACAGGTACATCGTTCAGAATGCCAGCATCATAAGGCTTTGAAGTAATGATGGTACGAACCAGTTATTCGGATGCATCGTCGCAAGTAGAGGTAGAGCAGCTGGGTACAGACGCTGACGACGGTAGTCAGGCCCTTGTCGCCCAACATGTGGCAATCCGTCAGGTCCAAATACTGGAGACACATCTGCTTCGGTGGCAGACACGGTGGGATGGACAACGGAGATGGAGACGACGACGAAGAGTCCACTTGTGACTCGGAATGACTACCAGAGCCTCCTCCGGGACTCGGCACTGACCTTGTCTTCGAACCCCCGACAAGACCGTCCATGTATTGCAAACTCAAACAAGTTATTTGAGAACAGCCTGGAGAGAGAGAGAAAAATGGGAAATACAGTCATCAACTTCAGGAGTGCAAAAGAATTTCCAGCTTTTCAAGCTAAATAAACCGGTCTAAATATTTATAACTTGAATCGCTTCGGCATTGAGACAGCAATTCAGACTGACTCTAATCCGACAAAAAGATAAAAAAAGTAAGCATCTTGACCTCTGATCAGAAAGAGATCACAGGATTAGAGTGCCCAACAAAAAAACCCATGACTAAATTTTCAATTTCAATTTTCCATGGAATTTTTCAAAGATGGCACCCTCTAAAAGGTCAGAAATTGACTTTCCGCACATCCGGACTAGAAATATCATTGATTAATGCAATCTAGAAATTTACTTGAAGAAAATACTGGCCTTCAATCGATCACCTTCTGAAACTTCAAAAATGTATGGCCCAAATCGAAGAGAAATTAAAATTCTGACAGGTGATTCCCCAAATAATCCCACAAGGGACTAGGACCGAAGGAACTCGATACTCCAGCAGAAGTACTGTTCCTAGATAAGTGTAACTTGGGACTTTGTTCACGTCCCGTATTTCAAGACAACAACTTGAACATGGTGGGCAAAAGTTATTCTTACCGGAAAAATCGAGGTGTTCCAGGTCTAGGCATCGGTGGCTCAAGTGCACCAAGGCCTGGTCCGTGAGGTTCGGGCAGTTGCGCACTTCCAAGTGACGCAGTCTAGGGCATTTCCTCGAAATGGCCGCGACGCTGCGATCTGTCAACTTGGAGCACCCGTTCAACGTGATCTTCTCCACTTCCGTTGCCGGCATCGACGACGACGAGTTTCCATTCAATGCATCACCACGACTCAGCAACCGCAAAACCGCCTGCACACAACAAAAAATACACATAGAAATGAGATTTGAGACAAACGAATCTACACCGAAATAAGTCTTCCGCGAGATTAACCGTAATATTCTCAAGCCTGAACGAGCATTGACATGTTTGCAGAACTTCACCAACTCAAACGGAAAAATATTCCAACAAACCCAATGATCTAGAAAAATCACAATTTGAACAGAAACCACGCCCAAGGATGTTCGCTAAGGTTCAAACAATCTTTGAGACAGCTCATTGCACCTTGCACGTACCCGATGATTCACAGTCGTTTAGACAAAATCAGAATTCAAAAGGGAATCGCTTTCTAAAAACTGATGAGACGTTGAAGACCGAACCCTGAAGAATGTTCACAGTACAGGTTGACTCTCTCCACAGCCATTTTCTCTGTATAATGAAGCATAATATGTCCGACATACGATTCTCTCCCCATGTTACAGAAGTTCCTCAGAACAAAAGTCTCTCTAGATTCTAGAACGATATTTTTTTCAGGTCTTTTGAATTTCGTGGGAGGATGAGTCCAACCGTATTAATTAATCATTTTGAAAATCGGCATCTCGATCAAGAATAACATACGTTAAACAAGTTTTCGAGTCACACCCAAATGCTGTAACAGCATCAATCAGGCAATTTCGCCTTACGTGTCTATCCGAGTGTCGCGCCATGAGTTTCCCATTCCAGCCGCAGCCATAACCCCAACCACAGGTGGGTGAACCCCGTGTGGCGCCCGAACAAGTTTTCGCGGTCAAGCCCGAGGTCATTCCGAACGGATTAAAATAATTATTTAAATTAGCGGGGAAATGTCCCGAGTGGTTTCCAGACAGAAGGGGAGAGAACATACAGTACATCCAATTAACCCCACAGGGGGTGGAAGAGAAACAATGGCCCCCCATCAACTCCCCACCCCCCCCCCCTTTTTCGGCGTAACAAGGCCATGCGTCAACTTGGCGTGACAAAAAGTATCTTCCCTTGAAATAAAATGACGATGAGGGCTCGCATTAATTGCAGAAACAAGACCCTAATCCCTTCCGCTGATGGCAATTAGTCTCCTCCTGCAATAGTCTCCAAGAGAGAGAGAGAGAGAGATATTCACTAAAAAGAAGTCTCGGATTTTCCTATACTTCATCCATTCATTCACCCCCTGCTTTTCTCGTCGCCTCATTTCCCCCTTATTCCCCACCACGAAGAGGAGAAAGAAAATTAGGGAAAGGCGGCGCAGGAGTTCCTCGACGAATACCAGCTGTCGTCGAGCATTCCTCGACGCGCATGAGAAACGACGCGGAATGAGGATCAGGCATGCAATGTCGTTTCGCTCGATCGTCCTTTTTTTTTGGTGGTGTTCTTTCCACAAAACCCTCGACATGGCCTGGATCTGGATGTGACAATGGGCCTTCAGAAAGTTCACAAAACCGCAGTTCATTCCTTTTCTATATGGATCCTGGGGCAAATCAAGATTCCAGATGAACCCTCCCCCGGGATCCCCATAAAAAAAAAGTTTAAAAGTTTTCGGAGGACTGTTTCCGGAAACTGATTCGCGTAATTCTGCCTACGATATATTTTTATGGATGCACCGTTAAAAGGTTCAACAATGGCATAAACATTGTCAATTTCTCTGAATATTGAAAATATGTTGGAAGAAAAATATGCTTGCTCAGAACATGATCATTGGACGTGATTACAGCGCCTTTGACAGAAAATAAAAAAAAAATACTTCCAAAACCCGAATAGTGAACCATTGATGATGCAAAGAATTGATAAAGATCGAGATAACGCGAAAGGCAAAATTTGTTTAAAATGTACAAAAATTTGTGCGCGTTTTACTGCAAGTGAATATTGGGTGCTTCCATATTTCCAGCACCGATCACACGTTCATGTCCTTTGTTGTGCAAGAATTGAAATTCAATATTGCTGCGACTGGCGAAAAAAAAAATATATATATATAAAGCCTCCCGACGCAAGAATTGATAGAGACAGAAAGCAACTCATGATAGCTAGGTACTATACTGTAATTTGAAATTTAGGGGAGTTCTGTGAGTTACGGTACCCTGAAAATATTATTCTCAAAATAAGTTTCAAAATGTTCGTCTGATGCAAAACGTGGTGGCACCGATTAAAAAAAAATCCCACGATCTCATATGTTCTCAAGTCAGAATCCCCAAGAAAAGTCTGATTTGAATTCGTTTTCCGACATTTTAAATTTCCGCCTAAAATCCTAAAAGAAAGCGTAAAAATTCCAAGTCAGTAGAAATACTGTACTTCCATTCATGTACTGTACAGTAAATATTTTTTATGAGGCTGTATACATTCATGATTATATTGCATGCAAGCTATAATTTGAGCGATTTGTTTCGAGAAACCCCTCGAATGTTCCAACAAGATAAAATTCAACAAAAAAGAAAGCCTTCAGCACTTGCTTCCCAAGAATGCGGATTCAAAAAGTGCTGCGAGTTTCTTCAGCAAGAAACGTCGGATCGTATATGTTTTTATACGCGCAGTATTTCTTACCTTTTTTCCACCCCGTGGAAATAATACGCGAGAACCGCTTCTCCTTTCTATACACCGTCGACTCGCATGACGTCGCGATGTCCCTGCGGATTCCGACGGCGGAAGAAGGAATGTCAAGTATTTAATTAGCAAGCTGTTTGAGTCTCCCCCCGGGGGGAGGGGGGTTTTTTATTTTCCCCTGATGGCGAAACCTGTTCGAAGTCAGGCATATCGAATGAAGCAATGGCGCCCGGGGCGAGAATAAGGAAGGAGAAACAAAAACAAGACAGAAGAGAAATAACACGAGAAACAAATGCACGTCAGAGCACCTGCTTATATTTCCCGGAAAGAATGTTCCGTCTTTTCGAATTCTCTTGTTTTTTTTTCATTTAGGTTTGCTTTTTTTGCGTATAAACACGACGATTAAAATGAAATACAGTAAATAAAAAAGAGAACTTGGCAGTTTCGTTCACCACCATATTGTGTTTATAGGATGTCTCGCGTGATCCTTAGGCCATCAGCTGCTGATGGCTTCCAAATCGCCACACAGGATTTCGCAATTGCAGTAACCCGGCAATGTGCAAAATTTCATCCCGCTAATTCTCTCTTCTTTTTTTTTTTAAATCCTACTAAATTATTCTTCACATCGCCGTCACGTTCGCGAACTCGTCCCAAGATCCAGGTATGAAAAATATGATGAAATATATCATAAATAAATTTTCTCATCTGACAAAAAATTAGGTACTGTACTGTACTGTACTTACTCGAGTGAAACGCGGATCGGGGCTTTGCACTTGAAAATTTTGCGTAAAATCGTAGTCCCTTGTATTGACTCTAAAACCAAAATACAGGTGAACCTTAATAAGTCGAATACCCCCCTAAGTCAAATTTTTTCAGGTCCCGATCTGAATCCCATTAGAAACAATACATTAAAAACTCCCTAAATTGAACGCTTTTCCCCTCAAACCTCCATAAGTCAAATTTTCTGTGGCCATTATTTTCTTGACCCAAGAAAGAAAAAAAGCAATAAAAACAGAAATGCGTGTGTTTTAAAGAAAGTGAAAGACTTGATTGGGCAAATGAACCCCTGCCTCCAAGTTCAGCAGCCTTTTCAACTCATTTAAGAAGCCATTTAAGCCCCAGAATATCACCATTTGCATTTTTTATTATTCCAAGTTTCCCCGAAAAAAAGGGCTTTGTATTATAGTTCAAACCTATGTAATTCAAAACCTCCCAAAGTCGAATTCTTTTGCAGGTCCCTTGACATTCGACTTAGAGAGGTTCAACTTTCCAAAAAAATAGGAACACCAGAGGTTGAATCTAGGCATGACTTCAACCTGAATCGAAGTACATTTTAGTTTTTTCCATTACGATAAGTTCCTCTGTTGAACTTTGTCCAAAGTTTCCCCCATTAGAATCACGTATAATGCCCCCTAAACTAAAACTTTCTCACTTTTTCCTTCGAAATAAAAAATAAAATAAAATATATGTACGCGGTACTCAAGTATATACGATAGTCAGCAGAAAAAATAGAAAAAGAATTCAGCAAAATTCCCTCGAACATTCCACCACACACAACAACCCAAGCCATATATAATATCTTCAACAAACCCAACAAAGAATAATCAATATAAAACGCCAACCAACTTTTTTTTCCCCTCCGTACGATAAACAAAACAAATATCCTCAATAAATACCGCAAACAAAACCGCACCTCGACAACAAAAGCCAGGAACTGAAAAAACGCCGCAAAGGCCACATTATTCGAACTCTCTCTCTCTTTCTCCACATCACCTAAATGCCTCTATATCAGCAAAATATATATTCTGTATATATATATATATATACTGCATTTATAAAGGGCAAAAAAAAAAAGAAAAGAAAGCTACAAACAAACCTAGAAATACCGGTCACTGATCGTAACTAGAACCTTCCCATGATTCCCCTCCCCCCCAATCTACCTTTTCCAAGAAAAAGAAAGCCGCAAAATAATGATGCATAAAATACTGTAAATGCATAAATGAAAAGCAACGAAAACAAAACGTCGAGGTATAAACGAAACACCGACAGCGTCACATGCAGAGACCGAGGGAGGGACAGAGAGAAAGACACAGACAGACAGAGAAGAATACTGTTCCAAGTGCAATGGAACATTTAAAAAAGAAAAAAAAGAGAGCGAGAGAGAGAGGAGGAAAAAGAGACGGAAAAATGCGTAAAAATAAAAAAAATTAAAAAAAGAAACAACAAGCGATGCTACCTAGATTACAATGACGATAATAGGAGCGGTGCGCGGGAAATATATGGACAGGTTTTTTGTAAGTACCCGAGTATGCCGCAAGCGCGCGCGCAACGTCGCGAGTTCCCTTCTCGAGGACCCCGACGCGGGCATTCTTGGTCCCAACCTCTCACAACGTCAGCGACAGCGGGGGGATGACGATGATAAATAAATAAATAAATAAATGAATAAATAAAATGACGATAAAAAACCCGTGGGGAGGACGAAGAGCGCGGCGGAGGAAAGTCAAAGAATAAGCGAGAGGAATGGAAGAAGAATAAGGTCCAGATCAAAAAGAAGTACACGGTCGGCCCAGCGAAAAAATAAAAATAAAAAGCATCCGACCCCGGGCAATGCAAATAAATTAGCAAATGGATCATTCTTATATCCACGTCATTATTGCAGTTGAACCTCAGTAAGTCGAAAACCTCCCGGTGTCAATTTTTTTTCTCCCCCAGGTCCACCATTTAATTCCCTTGGAAAAAATGCATTAAAATCCTCTCCAACTCGGAAGACTTTCCTTCTCAAACCAATAACAATATATTCAACCCCCGTCTAACGGTCTTGATTCGTGCAACGGACAAACAAGTCTGTTGGACGAATTCAATAATATTAAAAAAATTCAGTTTCCAACACTAATTTTAAAACCAAAAGAAGTCTGTTGGGCGGATTTTATTATTTTGAGCGGGAGGAAAAACTGCCTGCAGAGCTGGTCTGTTAAGCGAAAATCCCTTAGGCGGGGGACACTTGATATTCTTCAGTAATCCAAATGACCACGTAAAGAAGGGAAAATTACGAGTTGAACTAATTTTTCCGTCCTTCGCGCTCGAAATATCTGCAATTTTTCCTTCCCTTCCGGAAAATTTTAGCTGTATTTCCGGCGCATAGGCCGCACTTTCCTCGAAACATTTTCTGTTTTTCAAATTTCCGCGGCCTATGTATTCCTCCTAACCCGACACAGCAGCTGATAAATCCGGGCAGCGGCCTATACATTGTAAGCACGAGAATAATTTTAGACATCACTGTATTTCTTGACGTGCTACTTTTTTTTTTCTTTTTTTTTAAATATTATCCTGGCCCGCCCCTGTAGAATAACACGCGACAAAAAGGGAGCCTATCGGCCGCAGGGATCTTTTTTCTTCTTCTTCCATTTTTAAAAGTTTATTCAGCTTTTGTTTTTTCTTCTTTTTTTTTACAATCGGACCCGCTGCATCAAGTTCATCGCCTAGATTGGGGGCCAAGGAGAGGAGAGAGGGAATACAAAGTTGACCGATTGCCGCGCGCGCGTGTGTGCCCATTAGGGGGGAAAAAGGTCGGTGCGTGGATGGGCGGCATTACTGCTTCAGACTGGCCCGTGGCGGCGGCCAGCGGGCCAGTGCTGGGTCAAGCGAGCGCCCGATAAAGGCAACTGGGCGGCGGGACAGCCGAGCGTCGCCCAACTGAGCGCCATGCAAAATGATGGAAGTTGCAAAATGATGACAGCCATTTCCCCAATTTTTTTTTAAAATTGCAACTACTCCGCAAATGTGGTCCCATCAGAAGGAGAGGCTCTTTTTGCTAGGGGTTTCAATACTACTGTATTTATTTTATTTTATTTTTTGGGAAATTGCATCGCTTTATTCACACTGAGCTCGTAAAAATTTTCAGATATATTTTTCTTCTCTTTGGTTTGGTTAAAAAAAAACACACACACACAAACGATGCACAACTTCAGCAGCTATGAAAGAGTGCCAGAAAATGGGTTGAGGTGTACGTAATTACCTGAGTGATACGTGCAATTTTTCCGCCGAAAAATGTGAGCAAAAATTAGGTATGCGTCACAGTCGGGTACGAATTTTCAAGTGGTATTTTTTTAGTTTTCGATCCGTCATTCGATGCGTCATTTCCACGACTTTCTGATGATTGACGAATTTGGCTCGCTCTGAAACAAGTAACACTAGGATTTCTTTTTTTTTTCTCTCTCGATCTCAAAATCCAGAAATTATCGTACTGTATTCACTCGAGTACCACACGCGCACCTTGGATTATTAACTAAGAATTTAGAGAGATAGAGAAAAAAGGTCATCATCCCCACATAAGACGAGCACCTCAAGTCTTCAGTCGCCGGAATTCATGCTTGAAAAGTTGTGTCTGGTAGGAGTATAAATTTCAAGCCCACTTGAGAATCTACGGTAATTCCATGGTGATATTTTTGGTTCATGCAAATGATGATACAAATGAAGCTCGATACCTCAAACCTCCCTACGTCAAATTTCTTTCCAAGTCCCTGTTCGAATATTCCCTTTTGAAACAGTGCATTAAAAGCATTCCCAACTCAAAGGCTTTTTTCCTCTACCAAACCTCCAAAACCTCAAATTTTCTGGAGTCATTTTGGCTATTATTTCATGGACACAGGAAAGGAAAAAAAGAAGCAGCAATTAGAGTTTAACTTGATCTATTTTGAAAATAAAATGTGAACGACTAATTGGGCGAATAAACCTTTGGCTCAAGTTCAACTTATTTAAAAGCAATTCAAGACCTAGAATATCTCCATTTACAATTTCCTGCGTTTCTTCGTTTTTTTCATAAATGCTTGTTTCCGCAACTCGAAACCTCCATTAACCTTTTTTTGTTGTTGCTGATCCCTCGAAGTTAGACTTGAAGAGGTTCAATAGTGATATTAAAATTGATAAGTCTGAAATTTTTTTTGAAATGGGGTGAAAAACTAAAAAAATACCACTTGAAAATTTGTACCCGACTGTGACGCACACCTAATTTTTGCTCACATTTTTCGGGAAAAAATTGCACGTATTCCTCAGGTAATTACGTACACCTCAACCCATTTTTTGGCACTCTTTCATAGCTGCTGAAGTTGTGCATCGTTTGTGTGTGTGTGTGTGTGTTTTTTTTTTTAACCAAACCAAAGAGAAAAAAAATATCTGAGAATTATTACGAGCTCAGTGTGAGTAAAGCGATGCAATTTAAATAAAAAAACAGTAGTATTAAAACCCGTAGCAAAAATAGCCTCTCCTGATGGGACCACATTTGCGGAGTTGCAATAAAAAAATGGGGAAATGGCTATCATCATTTTGCAACTTCCGTGTGCACAGTTTTCTTCCCATCATTATAATTTTGCCTTCTTCTTCTGGGATGTGCAAATCGGTACTCCAATTTCAGCTCACGTTCACGGCACTGAAGAGTTACTAGAACCGATTACTGTTTGTCACGAATAGAACATAACCAAGCAGTGATATTAAAATTAATGCATTTCATTTAAAATGAAATAAAAATGTCAACCTAGTTTCTTCGCAACTATGAAGGGTTATCCCATTAAGCATTCCAATCTCTGAAAATCGCTTTTCGGAAGGAGATAAGAGCAATTTTTTTGATGCAGTTCAACAGTAAAATAACAAGGAGATCCATGAAAAGAACAGCGTATGTTGAGGAAAATGAGAATCGTATTTCTATTAACGGAATATGTTGTATCTTATACTTATACAGCTGGAAGTTCCAATTTTTGGCTGCACAGAAATATGCGTACGAAAAGTTTATAAAAATATTTCATATGTAAAATGAATTTTATGACAGTTTGAATTAAATTAAAATAAATAATTCGAAGATAGACATCCACGAAAGAAATTGAAAAGAGTTTAGTCAAAATAAGTTCGCATTCTTCAGGGTACTAACACAGTTCTTTATTTTTAAAAATCAGTCAGCTTGCATAGATTTCTTTTTCGATTCCGGCCATTTTAATGAACTACAATAATTGGTACATCAAGAGTGTCCCCAAGTCAAGTCTCATTTTCCCTTAGAATTACATTATATAATTTTTGATTGGTGTTTTATGTACAAAATACTCACCATAATTCCCTGAAAATTAAAATTATCTCCCAATTGAAACTGATTCAATCAATATATTTCAACACAATTTGGACATTTGGGGAATTGAACACTGATATCTTTGCTGTACAGTACATGGAAATGTTGGCATTATTTGTAAAAATAACATTCAAGTGAAAAAGAGAGAAGGAAGTCCCTCTACGCTGGAGATAATTTTTTTAAATTAGATAAATGGATGGTAAATTGGTGAGAGAAATGCCCAAGAACTTTTCTTAAATCAATTTTAGGGTTGAAAATAAGTGTTGCTTGTAATTTGGCCTGAAATGTATTCGCAATTTTATCACAAAGTGTCAATGTGTTGTCCTCATGTTGGGTCTTTTTTCATTAATTTTTTTTATGGGAGAATAAAATGTATTCCCTATGTCGAATTGTCCGCATGTGAGGGTTTCACTGTACACCACATTATATACAGCAAAACAGTACCAACGTGGTTCGAAGGGTTCGCATGGGACTCGAGATAATCTGCATCATGTGCTCGCGTCCACATTCCTCAGCTAGAAATTGAGCTCAAAAGCTGACAGGTGCCCGATGATGGGTTTCATAATGTGTATTCCTTATCCGGAATCTGATCCTAGTCACAACACTCGGTTGATCGCCCGCGAAGAAAACAGAGTCCCGTCCCAATCGTTTCCCGGTGCAATGCCCCAAAGTTTCCCCCGACATATTCGTGATCTTGGTATTTTGTAAAAAAAATAATAATAAAAAATGAATGAAAAGAGTGGATAGGATTTGTGTGAACCAAGTTGTGTAATTCTGTCTTCATTATTCTCCATTTCCCCCCCACAAATATCCGTCAGGGATACGTGAGGTTTTTTAATCACTGCCAGCAGGACCCAGGAGAACTATGGTACTGGGTTCAAAGTACTGTTTTAAAGTAAGCTTGTTGAGAAACGTGTTCATTGTGTCCTCCAGCGTTTTTCCTGAATAAAACGAAGATCTTTCTTCGAGTAAAACACACCTGAAGTATGTTTATAATGAGTCACCCAAAGGCAAAATTCACCACGGAGGAAAGAGGTTGTTCTTTAAATTAATGAATCGTTTACAACGTTGAACGATTCATTTGCGTTGAACGTTGTATTTTTACGTTTAATTTTGACATCACTCGGAAAATTGAGTTGGTATATTCACGAGAATTAAAAATAAATTTAATGGTTCAAAAAAGTTGTTCTTTAAATTGATGAATCGTTTACAACTTTGAACGATTCATTCACGTAGAACTTTTGTATTTATACGTTTAATTTTGACATCACTCGGAAAACTGAGCTGGTTATATTCAAGAGAATTAAAAATAAATTTAATTATAAAATCACGTCAATCAAAAATAGCCTCATTTCTGGGATTTTGTTTTTCACAATTTATATGATGCATTCACAGTATAGCTAGGCTTGTTCTTTGTATCTTAATCTCCTCCTGATGCCAACATATCAGATTTTTCTTCGGTGGTTCTCTTCTTCACAGTTTTTCTGAACAGTATCCGGAAGTTGCGAAAAAACATCAATTTTTGGGGACTTCATTTCCAATTTTTGTTGTACAGGAGAACCAATTAAATACAGTGAGACCCCCACATGCGGACACCTTGACCTGCAGAATAGGGACACTTATTTTCCTATAAAAATTAATAAAAAAGGCCCGACATGAGGACATTGACTCAACATACGGACATTTTGTGATAAAATTGCAAATACATTTCAGGACAAATAACAAGAAACAGATATTTCCAACCCTAAAATTTATGTAAGATAAGTTCTTGGGAATATCTCTCACCAATTTTTCATCCATTTAGCTAATTTAAAAAAATTACCTCCAGCGTAGAGGGACTTCCGTCTCTCTTTTTCACTCAAATGTTATTTCTACAGAGAATGCCAACAGTTCTATTTACTGTACAGAGGTATCAGTATCCAATTCCCCAAATGTCCATATTCTGTTGGAATATATTGATTGAATCAAGTTTAAATTGGAAGGCAATTTTTATTTTCATGGAATTATGGTGAGTATTTTGTACATAAAACACCAATTAGAAATTATATAATGTTAATCTAAGGGAAACTGAGACTCGACTTAGGGACACTCTTGATGCACCAATTATGCCTGCATCTCGGGGTCTCACTGTAGGTTCCCATTGAGGTCCATGGGGAGAAAATGATCCGACATCCGGACGAGGTCCAAGCACCAATTTCATCCGCATCTCGGGGCCCCACTTACAATCTCTTTACAGCAGAAGTATGAAAATGTTCGACTCCCGAATTTCTGGTCCACCCTGTACACACACACACACCCAGGGAAGAATATCCCACGAACATCAAAAACTTTCACAGAATATTAAAAAAAAAAATTCCCCAGTTTTTTCTTTCTGCGTCCCACAATAGATATGAATGGTCTCCATAGTCCGGATTTGTCCCAGACTACGTCATGTAAACCACGGGTGAAGAAGCATGGAGGGGTTAAACAAAATGCACACGACGACCAAGAAGAAGAAGAAGAGAAGAAGAGAAGAAGGGAAGAAGAACGCCAAGAACTCAGGAGGACGCCATGTTGAGTCCATGGGTTTTATGTCCCTTTCAGAGCTTCGTTCCCCGGGACAAGCGTGGGCCGATGAACAGACAACGCCATTCGCGGAATGCCGTGCATGATGTGTAAGAACCCCGTCATGGCCTTTGCTACTCCACTCCGACCGACCGACTCGGTCACATCCCCGACGTTCTCTTTCTATCAATTTACTTATCCGTTTCACAATTTATTTATGGTGCCGGCGGGCTTTTATATATATATATATATATATATTTATATATAAGCGGGTTCATTACCCCATCCACTGATACAGTACATGCCTTTGAAAACAAAACGAAAAAAGAAAATGACCAAGGGGGTCTTTATAACTAGGGCATAATCATAATGCAGTTTCTTCAACAGAGACAGAAAATGACAAAACCAAGAAAGGTAACATTCAACTCTGAGCCATACGTGCTAAAAACTTGACAATCTTTCTCCAATCAAAAAAAAAAGCAGAAAGAAGAAGTCAGATTTCATTTTTTTTAATTCTCTTCTCGTTATCGAAAAAAAACCCCGAGGGGCTTCAATTCACTCTTCTTGGGTTATCAGTGAAAAAAAAAAGTCTCAATAATATAACATCCGAGTCATTTTAGTACAAGTTAAATCTGAAAAAAAATTTATAGTTTAAGTCTCTTTTTTTGGTGAAATAAAATCAAGGGGATCCATCAGCAAGTGGAAGAAAATGCTCATTTCATCAACTCAAGATTTAATTAAAAGTAAACACATGACTTCTTGAATTGTGTCCCTATACCCTGAAAAACCTCAAGGGTGTTCAAACTTTTTTTTTTTTTGATTGGTCAGTTATCTCCAATTCATGCATCAAGAACCTTTCCAATAAGACACTGTCCGTATATGTACACTATTGAAGAAGAAACGCGACTTTCCATGGGATACAGAATAGCAGAAAATCGAGCAAGACTTGAAAATGTGCACAACATTTTATCCTGTCTGAAATTCAAGCACAAATTCATACTCAACATTGATGCCTCTGCTTATTCAGCTATAAGAGCCATTCCAACAAGGGGTAAAAAAAAAATAAGTCTCAATAGGATTTCTCATTTTCAGGGAAATCTCTCAAGACTCTCTTACACAACGCCACGCCATCTCAAAAGAATGGGTCCAAACCGTTGGCACGGGAAAAGGCAACATCAACCCTCTCGTCCCAGGGAGGAAAAAAATAAACTAAATGACTGCACAATAAATAAAGATGGGAGAGAGAAAATCGGAAATGCGAAGGCGTTCTTCTTTCAAGATTCAGTGGGAAGGATGTTATACAGAGGAGGAGTCGTGCGGGAACCCGGGAAACACGCGTGCATCCCACATTCCGCCGGTGCCGGATGGGGTTCGATGCTTGGGATGGATGGATGGATGGGATGCGTCGAATCTGGGTTCCGCGCCGCAAAACCCGTGTTCTTCCCGAGAGGTACGATCACAACCCATCTGACCAAGGAAACTGTCCGCGCGGACAAGTCATCTTCTGTTCGCGGAGAAAACGAGAGAGGGAACCAATGAATGTTTCCTCCTGCATCAGCTGATGAGGCATCATACAAATTTTTATTTGATTTGCCTTGTTTTGGCCAATCAGAGGCCACGGAACATGCAAAAATGTTCAGGAATTTCCTGGTCAGTTCACCTGACCAGACAATTCCCCCCAAAAAACCAATAAAAGCTCCAATTGATTTGAATTTTTAAGCAGTCTGTCCTAAACTCTTGAAGGACAATCATCTCCTTCACATTTCCTCATTTGTGCACTAATTTGTGATTCCTATTGATGCTGTGATCTGATCTTTGTGATTCAATTATGTCTATTCTCTTGAATTCTTAATCTTATTTGACTCAACTGAAAACATGGAATAACATATATCAAAACTAGGAACATATATTCGAGGCAACCCTTTAAATATGTGTTCTTGGCCTCAAAAGGCTGATTGCCTGTGTTTTTATTCATCACCCCCCCCCCCCTTTAAAGAAACATTCTTCCAGAATCCAATAGTTTGCAAGAAGAAGAAGGAAATAAAAGACTTCCCCCAAAACTCCTTTATTACAGTATGCTTGGTATCATTCATACCATTCAAGCACGTCAACTTAACAGTTTCAACTACAGATTGTACAAACTGTTGCTGACATTAATAAAAAGCCAATGCAAATGGGGAAAAAGTTAAGTAAAACATTAAACTTAAATGCGGTCATATATTAGAAATGTTCCAAGAACTGTTATATCCACAGAATCTGACACAATATTTTCTCAAAATTCAAGTCATACAGGTACTGTACTGTACCTTAACATTTTCAAAGTCATACTATGCTAATACAGATGGGATTAACCATGTGAAACGGTTTCGAAGTTTTCCTCCCATGCAATGATTTCTCAGCATGTAAAAAGGAATCCAAATGGTTTAACTGGACACTTCTTTTTTTTTCAAACACCCGTTAGCAAGGGAGATTCAAGCAGCGTTTCTATAATATTTCTACATACCCCCATACATGTGGTAACACTGTAACAATAATCCGCTAGAAGCTTTTCGTTCAGTCAAGCTAATGACCGCAATGGTTCTCTTCTAACTGTTTCAAGAGTTACAAATCTTTAAAAAAATAAAGAACTGCAAATGATCAAATGAAATTAGAATAGGGTAATAATAAGGCTCATGCTTCACATGCACGTTTCAACCAGTCCCTCCGGATATTGTACCTCGCCGGATAACTTGTACCGCCGGGTCGGAATGCGCCCGCGGGGTCTCGGCGCGGAAAAGTCGCCCAATCAACCCAGAAGAAACCCGAAACCCGGACACCGGCCCTCCAGCGTGAACTCACTCAAACGCCACGCGCAACACCTCCCCATACGTCCCATCCCAAATTAAAAACTAACAGAAAAAAAAAAGAAGGCAAATAAATAATATGGAAGAACTGCAACACTTGACCGCAAATCATTCACGCAAACGAGCCTAGCGTTTTCCACCCGCGGCATAACATCTTTTCAACACCATACTCGCCACGTTCCTTTTCGAAATACAATACTTTAAATTTTTTTGGCGGCACGAAAAAAAAACTAAAATTGTATACTTTAAAAAATGTCAACGAGAGACAAATATCGGATTGCTTTTTTTTTTAGCCTCGTTGGAACACATAAAGCTCTCGACAATAATCGTTAAATCAGGCATAAAATATCCTACATTTTAAAAACAAGAAAATCTAAAAGAAGAGAAAACACTTTAAATCTCGAAGTATAGTACTATTCAGAAAAAGAAAATTTCACGTGCATACGACACTTCAGAAAACAGCATCATGTTATTTAAATTTTACTTCCAGCTAAAAAAAAAAAAATGGAGCAGTAAAATAACCTCTTGAAAATGTAATCAAAAAATGCCGTTTCAAGATTTGTGAAGAAAAAATAAAACCAAAGCACAGCACAGCAACGATATTTGAATATCGAAAACAGGTGGACTCACTCTACAAGAAAATCCAAGAGACCAGTAAATATTCGTTTCAGAGAGAATTCCGGGGCATATAGGGAAGATCTCTGTAGATGAGAGTATTTGAATACCACAGCAAATTTCAGACGTTTGAATCTGCCAAAAACTGCCTTCAGTATTGTAGACTAACTTGAGTTTATGCACGTTGAGACTAGTAGCATCCAGACCTGAAATGGCGTAAAACTCTGAGCCGCTTCATTTTAAAACTCAATTATGCCCGCAAAAAAAATTGCTGTTACGCTCAAGTAACTCGAGCATGAGCGTATAAAAGCAATTTTCGCGAGAAGCATTTCAACTAGAGTCTAGTTAAAATGCTTCTTAAAATTTTGGAGCAGAAAAATACCAGCCATTAGCAAAATTTCACAGAGACATTCCATCACCCCATTCCCAACAGATTTATTCGGTGAAAAAAAAATGCTCCCCGATTTTCCCTATGAATTGTCCCCATTTCCCATAGATAGAAAGGATTACTGTACATTTCACTAAATGCAGTAGTATACAGTAAAGTGCCACAAATGACACGCATAAAGTACTGTACTGTACTTCTAAACAACCGCACCGGCGGAAACGAACAGCTTGGCTTTAATCAGATAAGTTTTCTCACACTAGCGCTTAGAAACTTCCGCATACGACTTGAAAAATGCTTGGGTACCACCAATGTTGCGGAAGTGAGTCCTTACTTGTCTTAGAAAATAAAAGATAATGACGAAGACGAATCCGTGCACCCGTCATTTTCCCCAGAAAACAAAAAACGAATCACGCTACAATTCAATATACCACGCTCAGCCCACCCTTTATCCTTCATACCACGCCTTTCCTCAAACGCACGTGACAGAAAACACTTTAAATCTCGAAGTATAGTACTATTCAGAAAAAGAAAATTTCACGTGCATACGACACTTCAGAAAACAGCATCATGTTATTTAAATTTTACTTCCAGCTAAAAAAAAAAATGGAGCAGTAAAATAACCTCTTGAAAATGTAATCAAAAAATGCCGTTTCAAAGATTTGTAAAAGAAATGAAAACTTAAGCAGAGCAACGCAACGATATTTTAATATCGAAAACAGGTGGACTCACTCTACAAGAAAATCCAAGGGACCAGTAAATATTCGTTCTAGAGAGAATTCCGTGGCATAGGGAAGATATCTGTAGATGAGAGTATTTGAATACCACAGCAAATTTCAGACGCTTGAATCTGCCAAAAACTGCCTTCAGTATTGTAGACCAACTTGAGTTTATGCACGTTGAGACTAGGATCCAGACCTGAAATGGCGTAAAACTCCGAGACGCTTCATTTTAAAACTCAATTATGCCCGCAAAAAAAAAATTGCTGTTACGCTCAAGTAACTCGAGCATGAGCGTATAAAAGCAATTTTCGCGAGAAGCATTTCAACTTGAGTCTAGTTAAAATGCTTCTTAAAAATTTGGAGCAGAAAAATATACCAGCATTGACGAGACATTTAGCAAAATTTCACAGAGACATTCGATCACCCCATTCCCAACAGATTTATTCGGTGAAAAAAAATGCTCCCCGATTTTCGCTATGAATTGTCCCCATTTCCCATAGATAGCAAGGATTACTGTACATTTCATTAAATGCAGTAGTATACAGTAAAGTGCCACAAATGACCCGCATAAAGTACTGTACTGTACTTCTAAACAACCGCACTGGTGAAAACGAACAGCTTGGCTTTAATCAGATAAGTTTTCTCATACTCGTGCTTAGAAACTTCCGCATACGACTTGAAAAATGCTTGGGTACCACCAATGTTGTGGAAGTGAGTCCTTACTTGTCTTAGGAAATAAAAGATAATGACGCGAAGACGAATCCGTGCACCCGTCATTTTCCCCAGAAAACAAAAAACGAATCACGCTACAATTCAATATACCACGCTCAGCCCACCCTTTATCCTTCATACCACGCCTTTCCTCAAACGCACGTGACAGTAGAGAGAGAAAAAAAAATACAGAATAATAATGAGAGCCTTAACTTTGACAATCCCAAGGACGTCATAAGTCACTGGTCTCACGTATGAGACACGGACGGTACAGTACTGTACACGGAGTTTTCGTCAGGCGTTGAGGCTTCCACGTTTCAGTAAGGCCCCCAAAGGCTCTCTCTCTCCCTCTCTCATCTCTTGCAGCAGCGGAACAACGAACGACGCACGCATGTACGCAAGCATGCATGCATACATACATACACGCACGCGGACACGCCAGGCTTCGTGCTCGACAGGAGAAGGACAGCGGGGGGCGCTGTCCTTCCCCGCGTCGCTCGGCCCTCCCTTCTTTTCTCCATCCGCGCCTTTCCTTCCTTCCCACACGTCGGACTCCGCCGCCCGCCTTTTCCTCACATGCGCGCACCTGTCCTTTTATTACGCTCCTCGCGTCCTACCCACCCGCTGACCCATGCGGACGGCATCGTCTGTCCGTCTAGGATTTGTGTCCTGGGAGAACAGGGATCGAGTTACTGCCCTGTGTATATATACTGAATTTTTTCTTTTAGATGGATAATTTCAATGTTTTGCTACCTGGATCCAGAATTTACCACAATCCAAGCTGTGCTAATTAACTTGATGTAAGGAACGATAATTTTCATTCAAGTATCTTGCTTTTGTCGCATTCATGGGAATATTTTTCAGCTGCAGAATATTCCTCCAAGATTTAAAAAAATACTTGAAGAGCATCTCTTGAATGTTTTTTTAAATCATCCTTGCTTTGGAATAACAGTTTCCACACTAACAACACTCAATACTGCATTTACTTGGGAACCATGGGACATTGACTTAGACTTCACCTTGATGTATTGATGCAAAACAAGGCCACCTATCTCCAAACCCAGCAGTTTTTTTTATGCTGAAAATTGAAGTTTTAAAAAATAATACATTTTCCAAAAACAACCATATAATAAAATAGGAGAATATAAAGAGTTGAATCAGGATTGGTGTAAAACAAAGCTTTTTATAAAATGTTTTCCTCCTGAGACGAAATTTTAATACTAGAATGGTATGATTTATTCCATTCCTTGACGAAGTTATACTTGAATACCACACGTATCCCACTTCTCTAACTCAATTTCCCAGAAAAAAAAGTGAGCGTGGTACTGGGGTAAAAACTATATTTCCTTTTTTTTTAAAGCACAACAGTACAGTAGTTACATCTTCAAAAAATAATCTAGCGCAAGGTAGACACGTTGCAATACTGTACAGTACATGGGACACAGGGTGATTTCTTCACGTAAATTTTCTGTTATTCACGTCAAGACAGTGAGATCTTGAATCTATCCTTCCGGGCAATTGCAACAGTTCGTACATCAGTTGACGCCGGCAGGGGGGCATGTTTCAGTCCGCCATACTCTCCCTCATTCTCTCAATCCCTGTCCAAATACTACAGCATATACGCAGGCCCCGGCAGCCTTATGTTCGTTTTCGTTCCCCCCGTTTTGTCACCTTTCAGAATAGCGGCTCTGATGCAAAGAGGAGAAGGGACAAAAATAAGCAAAAAAGGGGGTAACGCCGCAACCCGGGTTCTCGCGCGGTCAATTCTCCTTCTTCCACCCTACCTCTCACTCACTCACTCAATCGCAATGCGCATGTTTCGCGTGTTTTTTTTTCGGTCAAGATTTATGCATGACGATATCTTCAATACAGGATTCGGAAATAGATACAGTATTAAAACTAATGCTCAGCGGAATGGACACAAAGACTTCTCCGAAAGTTTTGAATAAACAGAACCATCCAAAACATTCTAGTGAGGTCGAGTCGCAGGATAATGACGCTTCATTTGAATTTCCTTAGTCATTTACTGCTTGTGAGTTGAGACAAACGTCATGCCATCAACACTGCGTTTCAAAGCGTGATCTCGATATTTTTTATATTAAAAAAAAGGTAGTATGCTGCATTGCAGTACTAGAAGTATAGGCCACTAAGACTGCTCTGCAGCCAGTATATACAGTACTTGAATATTTAAAAGACTCAGTTAAATATTCAAGTCATTACAGTGCTGTATACAGTTGAACCTCAATAACTCAAACCTCCCTCAAGTCAAATACCCCTCTTGGTCAAATTATTTTTCAGGTCCTGTCTGGATCCCCTTAGAATTAATGCATTAAAAACCGCCATAAGTTGAAGGCTTTTCCCCTCAAACCTCCATAAGTCAAATTTTCTGTGGCCTGTTGGCTTTTATTTTCTTGATACAAGAAAGAAAAAAAAGCAATAAAAACAGAAATTGATTTGTTTCAAAAGCAGGTGAGAGACTTGATTGGGCAAATGAGCCCCATCTCCAAGTTCAGGATTCTTTAAACTCATTTAAGAAGTAATATTAGCCTCAGAATATCACAATTTACAATTTTGAGCAATTTTTCTATGTTTCCCGGAACAAAATGGCTTTGTATTGTAGCTCAATTCAAAACCTCCCTAATTTGAATTTTTTGCTGGTCCCTTGAAATTTGACTTAGAGAGGTTTGACTTGTATAACGGCTTTCAACATTTTTTTTTTACAGAAATATGGTCAAACCTCTCCAAGTCAAATTAAAAGGGGGTAACGCCGCAACCCGGGTTCTCGCGCGGTCAATTCTCCTTCTTCCACCCTACCTCTCACTCACTCACTCAATCGCAATGCGCATGTCTCGCGTGTTTTTTTTTTTTCGGTCAAGATTTATGCATGACGATATCTTCAATACAGGATTCGGAAATAGATACAGTATTAAAACTAATGCACAGCGGAATGGACACAAAGACTTCTCCGAAAGTTTTGAATAAACAGAACCATCCAAAACATTCTAGTGAGGTCGAGGCGCAGGATAATGACTCTTCATTTGAATTTCCTTAGTCATGTACTTCTTGTGAGTTGAGACAAACGTCATGCCATCAACACTGCGTTTCAAAGCGTGATCTCGATATTTTTTATACAGTATTAAAAAAAAGATAGTATGCTGCATTGCAGTACTAGAAGTATAGGCCACTAAGACTGCTCTGCAGCCTAAATACAGTACTTGAATATTTAAAAGACTCAGTTAAATATTCAAGTCATTACAGTGCTGTATACAGTTGAACCTCAATAACTCAAACCTCCCTCAAGTCAAATACCCTTCTTGGTCAAATTATTTTTCAGGTCCTGTCTGGATCCCCTTAGAATTAATGCATTAAAAACCTCCATAAGTTGAAGGCTTTTCCCCTCAAACCTCCATAAGTCAAATTTTCTGCGGACTTTTGGCTTTTATTTTCTTGACACAAGAAAGAAAAAAAGCAATAAAAACAGAAATTGATTTGTTTCAAAAGCAGGTGAGAGACTTGATTGGGCAAATGAGCCCCGCCTCCAAGTTCAGGATTCTTTCAACACGTTTAAGAAGTAATATTAGCCTCAGAATATCACAATT
The DNA here is from genome assembly GCA_905338405.1 of Notodromas monacha. NCBI lineage: Eukaryota > Metazoa > Arthropoda > Ostracoda > Podocopida > Cyprididae > Notodromas > Notodromas monacha. The sequence goes on from CAJPEX010000920.1 coordinate 61,488, forward strand.
TACAATTTTGAGAAATTTTTCTATGCTTCCTGGAACAAAATGGCTTTGTATTGTAGCTCAATTCAAAACCACCGTAATTTGAATTTTTTTCTGGTCCCTTGAAATTTGACTTAGAGAGGTTTGACTTGTATAACCGCTTTCAACATTTTTTCTTTACAGAAATATGGTCAAACCTCTCCAAGTCAAATTTCAAGGGACCAGCAAAAATTCAAATTAGGGAGGTTTTGAATTGAGCTACAATAAAAAGCCATTTTGTTCCAGGAAACATAGAAAATTGCCTTCCTGAGTCAAAATTGTTAGCTTGTAATTTGACTTGGTGAGCTTTGACTTGTATAAGCGCTTTCAACATTTTTTTTTACAGAAATATGGTCAAACCTCTCCAAGTCAAATTACAAGCAAACAATTTTGACTCAGGAAGAATTTGAGCTAGGGGAACATGCATTTCTTGTTGTGGCAAGCATAGAAGAATTCGCAGGAAATTTTAAAATGGTGATATTTTGGACTTTAAATTGATTCTTAAGCAAGTGAACAGGCTATGCTGAACTTGAAAGCAAGGGTTCATTTTTTCCAATTAGTCCTTCACTTCCTTCCAAAGCATATCAAGTTACTTTTCATTGCTTTTCTCTTTCCTCTGTCCAGAAAATAATAGCCAAAAGGCCTCAGAAAACTCCAATTACACAAATTTTAAAAGGAAAAGCCTTCCAGTTGGGGAGGTTCTTGAAGCGTTAATGTTTCTTAGGGGATTCAGGCCGGGGACTTGAAACAAAGTCAACTTGGAGAGGTTCGAGTTATCATCATCGAGGTTCAACTGAACACAGTCTCAGACTCTGACCAAACTCTGTTGAGCTTTCAGTAAATAAAAAAAAAAAAATAAAACCTCCCTCCGTGTACATAAGCTGTGCGTGCGTTCAGACGCAGCATAATTACCAAGCACTATGTGTAAAGAAGAATACGCAAAAAATAAAAATAAATAAAGAATAAACGGAGGATAAATAACCGCTTCATCAGGCGGCTAAAACGTGGCTGGCTTTCTCTGGACCAGTCGGGAACCCGAATCGCGTCGTCGCGAGCCGCGGAATGTCACCTTCATTCCGGGGCGATCGGAATCCGAAGCACGACCCGCTGCGGGTAATTAATGCGCTTCGGACAGCGACTACCTACCAAGCACACCACCGATCCCGAAAGGCCAATCAAATAACAAAAGTAAAACGCATTTTACGCCGGAATGAGGACTGGTGTGCGACGATTTTCTTTGTACGGTATGACATTTTGTTGTACTGTACTGCAGTGTTGGTTGTTCCATCCGGTTCTCTCCCCGTGTTACAGAGGTTCTCTACAACGATAAATTCGTTGTACTGTAGAGAGATTTTCGTTCCCGAGAACCTCTATAATATGGGTAGATATCAGAGTAAGGAAAAAAATCGTTGCACAGAGAAAAGCGTTGTAGAGAGAGAGAGAGAGAGAGAGAGAGAGAGAGAGAGAGAGAGAGAGAGAGAGAGAGAGAGAGAGAGAGAGAGAGAGAGAGAGAGAGAGAGAGTGTGTGTGTGTGTGTGTGTACAGTAGAGTACTGTACCTGTACAGTACTTCTGTCCATAATCTAAACCTAACTGTATTTCGTTGTCAAATGNGAGTCTTTCAACTGCTTGCGGTTTTTAAGAGAGAGAGAGAGAGAGAGAGAGTGTGTGTGTGTGTGTGTGTACAGTAGAGTACTGTACCTGTACAGTACTTCTGTCCATAATCTAAACCTAACTGTATTTCGTTGTCAAATGAGCACGTGTCACCTCAATAGCGTCAGGATTTCACGAAAACCCCTCGTTAATAAGCCACACTAATGAGCGTTCTTCTGCCAAGTCCTCTTCCCCGTGTGCCCCCCCCTCGCAATAGTCGCATAATTGGCAGCAAATTCTCGGATGCGACAGGAATGAAATGCTTCCTCGCTTCCCTAAACACACAACATCGCGACGAAAAAAAACAAAACGAAAAAAAAAATTCTGACAGAAGGGCTTTTTGCGAAGAGCGGGGCTTTTGTTTTTGTCGGAATAACTGAAAAGCTCTAATTGCTCATCAACTCCGGGGAGACCGACAAACAATGCCTCGCTACATTATTGCACCACGTGCGGGTTTTCTAAAATACAGTACAGTACTGTATCTAAACATCCCGTCCCAGTGTTTTCACGTGCAAGCAGGACACGTTTTTCAATTTATGGAGCATTTTCGTCCCATAAAAAAAATACAACAGTATCTTTATACATGTTAGACCTCATCTGGCACAGCTTCGACTCGGCCATTCTCAGCGTTGTACGGGTGAATCTCCATAAGTAGAATTTTTTTTAGTCCCTGTCTGAATTCCCTTAGAATCAATACAGTAAAAAACCTCCCTAACTCAAAGTCTTTTTCTCTAAAACCTGTGTAAGTCAAATGTTCTGAGACCTTCTGGTCATTATGTCCTTGAAATATGGAAGAGAAAATGATTAAAACAAATAATTTGATGCATCTTGGAAGGAAGTGAAAGACAAATATAGCAAATGAACCACTGCCTCCAAGTTCACCAAGGTGTAAACTCATTAAGGAGCAAGTTTAGGCCCAGAATATCCTCATTTATGATTTCCCACACTTTTTTCAATTCTCCTCACAACAAAAGCGTTTGTTTCCTCAACTGGGAACCTCTGAAAATCAAAACCTTCCTAATTCAATTTTTTTTTCCTGGTCCCTAGAAATTTGACTTACAGAGGTTCAACTGTACCAAATAAAGCCATCGAAAACTCTCTAGTCTTATACCCTGAACTGAGTCAATTCATTCCAGGTCTCTTCCAACCAACCATTTCGCTTCTAGATCCAAGATAGAAAGGGAGAGAAAAAAATAAAGAAGAAAAACGCACCTTGAGAGCCCGGTCAGGGTTGGCAGTCTCGGCATTCAGCGAAATGGTCGTCCACAACTTGGGGTCCCAGGCCAGGTGGTAAAACCGCCTCGAGACCCGAGCACAGGAGCACAACTCCTGGGTCGACAAGTACGAGAATATCTTGAGGATCAGGTCGTCAGCTAGGCGGTCAAAGTGTGACAGCTTCCCGCTGCGGTGATGCAGTCGTTTGCTCGTCGACGACTTGCCAAACATCCCGATACCGCCGCCGCCACTTGTCACTATACCGCCGCCAGGAGTGGTGGTGGTGGTGATGGGTCGGCGTCCGCGCGGCGACGGAGACAGAGTGTCGAACGCGGAGATCTCCAGGCCTGGTGGCGTCGGTGGCGCCGGTCGGTGGGCACCCACCGGCGGGTCCATCATGTTCATGGTCAGCGTGATGGGGTAGTTGGATCCACGAGGCACGACTGGCGGCGGCATGTTCCGCACGCACGTCGTCTCCGTCGCCCAGGGACTGCAAAATACAAGATAATCCATTTTAAGAACACAATTTTACAAATTTTATGAATAAAATTCAAACTAAAAGCTGCGGGTACAAAAATCCTCCTCGAGCCTTCAGCAAAAATATGTTTTCATTCGGAAAATTATCACGAATGAGTGAATGCTATTTTCTCTGAGCAGAAAAAAATACAGTAGCAGAGTTACTATAAAAAATAATCTCTCTCTCTTTTAAAAACCGCAAGCAGTTGAAAGACTCATAGAACAAAAAAATCAATGGTTTATTCCCCTAAAAAACCATTTAACGAATAATAAAATGTTGCAAACATTCAGCCAAAAAAAGGGCCTTCATTGGGAAAATTATCACGATGAGTGAGTGCAATGTTCTCTGTGCAGAAAACAGAATTATTATTAACTGCAAGCAGTTGAAAGACTCATAGAACAAAAAAAAAAATCAATGGTTTATTCCCCTCAGAAACCGATTAACAAATAATAAAATGTCGCACACATTCAGCCAAAAAAAAAAGTTTTTTCATTGGGAAAATTATCACGATGAGTGAGTGCAATGTTCTCTGTGCAGAAAACAGAATTATTATTTTTAAGATGATTTCTCTCTTCTAAAAACCGCAAGAAGTTGAAAGACTCATAGAACAAAAACATCAATGCTTTATTCCCCTCAGAAACCAATTAACGAATAATAAAATTGTCGCACACATTCAGCAAAAAAAAAGAGTGTTTTCATTAGGAAAATTATCACGATGAGTGGGTGCAATGTTGTCTGTGCAGAATAAATAATAATTATTTTTAAAAATGATCCTCATCTTTTTAAAACCGCAAGCAGTTGAAAGACTAATAGAACAAAAAATCAATGGTTTATTCCCCTCAGAAACCATTTACCGAATAATAAAAATGTTGCACACATTATTTAGCCAAGTTAAAGTATCCGTGCAACAACAGAAATCATCGATTCTCAGACATTTCTTCATCCTTCTCATTCTCTAAAAATATAATAAATCATAGTATTGCTGACACGTTCAATAATGCCATCCTCCATTTACTTCCCCAAAGTAAAAAAAAAAAACATTACCCCATAAAGTAAACGTGCACATTTAAAAATGGCAAATAATTTTCTCCTGTATGTTGCTTGACGATTCATGTACAGTACTGTACTTGACATAAGCTATTTGCTTGGATTTTCTCCGATGCACACATTCGCAGTTTCAACTGCAAATTTGCTGCATCAAGTTCAGATCGTGCTTCTCAGTAATCAACCGTATAAAAATCAATATTCACTATCTTAACCGAATCGAATGTTCTCAACGAAAACACATTTCTTCAAAGCAGCTGATGAGGTGGTATTCGAACGCTCAACACAAAGCGCAATAAATGCAATGACACACGCACCCTGATTGGCTTCAGGTCATAGTGAGAAAAAAAAAAAACAAGACTCATGACTGTTGTAAATTCAAAATTTTCCCGCAAAGAAAATACACATCTCAAAAACCGAATCCAATTTGCTTCCAGCCTCCACCAAAAAATCCGCGTACGGAAGATCCGTCCCAAGCGCATTCAGTCCCAAACGGTAAGCCCTTTAATCCCCTTTGTCATTGGGGTGGCGTGCCACCCAAACTGACCAGCTTAATTCTTTTGTTATTTCTTGGAACCCGCGGCAGCTTTCCCTGACTTTTGGCGCCATACGAATTTTGGAACTTCTTTAAAATTTTTAAATTGTGTTCCCTCTCAAAAAAACGAAGAAAAC